>PVIU01006688.1:0-99233 GCA_004026605.1 Ondatra zibethicus
CAGAGACCCACAATCACATCAGAGCAATGGATTGAGCCCCCAAGGTGCAGGTGAAGAGCAGAAGGTGGGAGAAGATGAGTTAGGAAGTTAGGACCGTGAGGGGCTGGTCCACCTACTGAGACAGTGTGCCTGAACTAATGGGAGCACACCAGTCCACCTGGCCTGGGACTGAATGAGCATATGATCAAACCAGACTCTCCAACAAAGTTTTCTTTGTACAGTTTTACCTAAAACCGAAGGAACTAGAATGTTCTTCAAAGTACTATATAATAAGAAAGAAATTTTGATTTACTATTTCGGTGAAGGGTCACAAAATATCCTGAATGTAAGTTTTTCTGAAGGCCCTCAGTATCTGTTGGCAGAAAAGTGACAAAAGAAAATATCTATCTATCAATCTATCTGTCTGTCTGTCTGTCTGTCTATTTATCTATTATCTATCTATGTCTATGTATCTATCTACCTATGTACCTATATATCTATCTATGATTTATCTACACAGGCTCACACACACACACAAGCACACACACAAACACTTTCACACACACACAGATTGAGAGATTTATCCTGCCTCCTAAAGGAAATCAAATCCTGTTATTTGAGATAACATAGAGGAACCTGGAAGGCACTGATTAACATAAATAAGGAAGGCACAGAAAGACAAATCCTATATGGTTTAACTTATATGCAGAATCAAAAAGCAACCATCTTCAGGAGAATAGTGGCTTCCATAGGTTCAACGTAAAGTACAGGGGAGAGCATCATGGAAAAAAGTAGTGAGCTTCATTGATGTGGAATAATGAACTGTCTAGAGATACGATGCCCATTATGAGCATCGTTATAGTTATGAATACTATGTTATCTCTCTGAAATTTGCTAAGGCAGTAAATTCTAAATATTCTGAGAAGACACAGAGATAACTGTGTAAAGTGATGGGCATGCTAATTAGCTTTATGGTGGTAATCATTTTATAATGTATATTGATACCAAGATATACTATATACATTTACTATATACAAATTTAGCTTCTCAATTATACTCCAATATAAGATCTGACAAAATCAAAAGAGTAATGCAAGGCACACAAAACACAATGATGAGCAGGGCAAGGCACTAACCATGCTGCTAAGTTCATTTTCCACGCTTCTTTTGTATTTACCTCAAAATAAATCAAAATGTTTTTGGATATGTTGCCAGGTGTTATTAGTGTGGAAACACTAAAACAATAGGAGGTATACAAAGTAATAAAAAAAGACTATGGGACCAGCCCTAATCATAATCTAAATAATGGGAAATACAATAAAATAAATGAACTGAAAAGCACTGAAGACACTCGGCAGCATTCCAATTGTAAGAGGCGAGTATTGCATTTTCTCAAATGATGTGAGCTTCTCCTCATTCAGATACTAATGCAAGCGCAGCGTTTTCTTCTTTGTATGTATGGGAAAGCTAGCCCTTTTGAGACTTAGAATAGCTTTCAAGACTCCTGATTTAAATTTCAAACTCTTGATCATAGCTGGGGAGCAAAGGTTTTTTTTTTATCTTGGAATTGGAAATTGAGTCCTTTAGCTCTATACCAAGTGATAATATTAAGCATTTTGTTGTATCCACCATGCAAGCCGAGTTCCCCACTGTGCCTTCAAAGCCACAGTGAATGAACCATATTTGGATTTGCTTATCAGAAAGAGACATTTAGAAAGACAATGCACTTGTCCTGCAAGCCCCAGACTCCTGATGCTTTCAGATAGGCCTGTGGAGCGCTGCAAAATGGGCCCTAAAATCAGGCTGACATGGTCGCTTAACAAGCTTCAGTATGCTCTGTGGGCTCAGGGAGTTCTTGGTGTCACCCCACAGGGCTGCTGATGGCAGCCATCATAATTAGAACCCATGAATCAAAAACACCAGGTGAAGATTTTGCCTTAGAAGAAAGAAAAGGCAGATGGGGGGGATTACCATGCCCTTTGCCGATTAAGCCCTTTCCTGCAGCTGGATCACTGGCCAGCCCTGACTGCATGAAGGAGGAGGCCATGGAGCATGTGAAAGAGGCCTCACCCTTCCTACCACCAAGCCTCAATGTGGTGAAGAGACCAGAAAACCTTTTCCTTGTCAATTCTCTGGAAGGAATAAAACCTCAGCCTCTCCCCTGAACATTGGTTAAAACCAGGTACCTGTGCTCTTATCTTGTCTGTGCTTTTAAATATGAGAAACGATGGGGCCATGTTTCCAGGGGGAGCAAACTTGTATGCTTGTAAAGGATATGACCTTGAAAGGGATTTGCCGAACCCCAACCTTTATGGGCTTTGGATTTTAAAATCTCTCTCACAAAAGCGCTGCCAGGAGAGCCATTATTACAAAGATGCCTCTCATAGGGAGAAGTGGGTTAATTGCCAGCTCTCGCCAGTAAGATAAAGGAGGGTTTCGAAAACAAGTGCGAATCTGACAAAGGGCAACTGCTCTTGTGGAAAACAAAAACCTAAACCAAAACAACAACCCCAAATCTATGATGGAGCCACATTAAAAATTTCAAGCGGTATAAATAGAAGCTATAAAACTAGTAGGAAGAGGCTGTAAGAGATTTCAGATGACTCATAAACAATCCTCCATCTGACCTTGATATGAATACAGAACTCCATTAGCAATCAAATTTTCCAACATAATTGTACACTAAGAAATGTGTATTTTCCCCGTATTAATTTATGCTGACAAAACCTAGCTGAGTGCTGCAATGTGTTGGAGACTTATCGGAGATTTTATTTTATATATTGTGCTTGAGATTTGGTAAACATCATTCACTATGAAGAGCTAAACAGAAACTTGGGAAGAGGTTGAGAGGATTCTCACTCCCTTGGATGAATTTCATGGAAACTGAGTTTCTAGTTTGAGCTAATAATAAAAGCTTTGGAGTAGGCAAGATTGTTTCTCTCTTTACAATGCCCTTGTTCTAATAAGGGTCACTTTAAATATAGTTTCCTAACCTTAATAGTTTAAAGAGAAAAAACACACTACATGGATTTATAATTTAAATAATAACAATGACATTAGACATAGTAATATTAGGATGTTAAGAATTTTGGGTGATATTTATTAAGCACAAGATTTGAGACAACAATCTGAATATGTGTTCGCCAAAATGCTGTAGAGAGCATTGTCCAAACATACTCATGTCGACTAGTATGGATCTTTACTGAATCCATCAAAGAAATTACAGAGAAAATCACATTTAAGTCCATGTGTCCAAAGAGTGGCCATCCCTGGAGGCCACATGGCTTAATTTTGCCTATTAAGTAAATGAATATTCTTGAGAATCCACAGAGTCAGGCAAAAAAATACAACAGTGCCCATTGTCTACTTTTATTCCAGCACAAGTCAGAATAGACATTTCTCCATCTGATTTGAGCTTCATTTGGAAGCAATTAACTATTTTATATTAGATATAATAAGGGTCTCTAGTGCATGGACCACATTTGCCTGCACCAGTTGTTTAAGGCTTAATTGAGTAAAATTGCATTCACACTCAACACAGCTCTAAATGGGAACCCATTCTTGATTGCTGAATACTGTTTCTGCTTTCATTTCTTAAAATGTGCTGGGCAGGTGAAATGAATTAGGACTGAAGGCTAGGGCAAAATTAGTAATTTCTTTTATTTTCATTCTTCTCTCCTGGGGTTTGTATTCGATCACCCAAATTTCAGGAATCATTGTGCAGTTTATGTACTAGTTACAATTATCCCAACCCTCAAATTTTATTCATATAACTCTCATTTTTAAAAATATGATTTTTGTTTGTTGTTTAGAATTAACATTTACAAGAGGGGAGAGCTCCCAAAGTACTGAACTTCAGGCATGAAAAATAAGGAGTGTTTAGATTATTTATAAAAGTGTTTATGTCTAATAAAGCATTAAGAACTTTGGTCAAGAGGCCAAGAGAAGTGCAAATTTATACAAATATGCATGCTTTAGTGTACCCTGTGTTGCTATGATGCAGTCAGTATCTGAGGTGAGCTACTGCATAAAGTTCATTTGGCCCATGGTGTGGGTGGGAGAGGGTTTGAACTACTTGGTGCTTGCAGCTTAGCGTGACACTCCTTGGGTCACAACGCAGAGGAGAAAGGCAAAGGCAACTTGTCAATAGGCTTTGTGCATAAAGGCCAGTGTATGGGGTGGCACTGATTTATAAAGACCTTCTTTAATAAGAACCTGTCCATTCTCATGAAACCTAATCCAGTCCTGAGACATAGCATGAATCCATTCACGAATCCAGAGCCTTTATCATCCTTTCACCAGGCAGGCAATAATTCCATGACCTCAAAGTCTCATTTCTCCCAGGTCTCACCTTGTTCTGTTGCTCCATTGAGAATCCAGCTCCAGCAGATGAACCTCTCTGGAGTATACCATACTCAAACCAAAGCACTCACTATGCGGATCCTCTAACACCTCAGTATAACTTTCTTTCCTTCCTAAGGAAGTTAGCCCTCTTCTCAAAGATCCCAGTAGGTCCTATACTAACCCTAATGAAAGCATTTGACTATTCAGCTATATTTTTTATAGATAATCCAACTAACAGACTCTCCTGGAAGCTGGGTACAGAAATTAGGCTTCCTCATGCTTGAATACAGGGTTAAATAGAAGTTCTGGATAGGGCGAGTCAGGAAAGGAGACTTGCTATTATCCCTACAAACAATTGGGTGTACCTCCTGAGGGTCTCTGTTTCCTCACCTCCTAGACTTTTATTTATAATAGAGTCTTGTGTGCGACAATTTTTTTTATTCTGGATACCTCTGAATATTTAATATACTTTTGAATTTGTTGATAATTTATTAATAAAATATCATGCTTGTGAATTGATCAAATATACCTATGAAGGCACAGGTGTATGTCCTTTCTTTTGTCTTCACTTCTGTGATAAGAAACTGTATACAAGTTTTTATCCACTAGCAATCAATTCCTCTGTACATTTCCTTCCTTTCCTATCTTCACAATAAGAGTTCTATTTCACAGATTTCCTAGTCTTGACTCTAACTGTCTACCTTTAGAAGATGTTTAATGGCAACTGATAATGTATACGTAGGCAATTAATTGGTATCACTTGCTTTGGTAAAGTGTCAGAAACAGTATAGGCGCCAGCCTTGGAAATGATTTATAAACAACTTTCCATTTAAAGTTTCACAATTCTTTTTTCCCTTGAATGGAGAAAAAGGAGAGCCATTCTATATAACACCTCAAAAAGAAAGCAAAATGACAGAACAAAGCCCACAGCCTTTCACACACTCACTACAGAACCCTTCTCTGACTAGGGTTGTGTAGTAGTTCCGCAAATATAAAAACAGTACTTTGGGCAATACCTGGGTGTCTTTAATTTAGTTTAATGTCATTGACTTGAAAGTCCAAAGCTTTTACCTTTTGCCCCACAAAGACTTCTGCTCACTCTGATGTCAACCTTCAGAAGTAGTTCCTCACATTGACTTTGAAGGACCAGGTATGATTTGGGATTTCTAATACCCCTCCTTGTATTTTATAACCCTCTTGGACACAAACATCAGTTTGATGGTTTATTTTAAAGGACATTCCAGTGCCTACAGGTAGCTGGAAGAAATGAACAAGGCAAGATCTTGGGATGGGGGGCACTTGGAGATCCTATGCCATTCTCCAAGACCCTTGTGTGTTCAAGATCTGAAAGTTCATCTATCTTTTCCTCCAGGATTCTGGATGGAGCTTGATTTCCAAGCCTCCTGTCTTGCCTTTCCTGGAAGTTAGTTGGTGTGGCTGAAAGTTTTAGCTCTCTAATCACTAAGGCTTGTAGGAAACCAGTTTCATCCCAAGGTTCTCCAGGGGCCTCACCTTAAGTCCTGCCTTACATAAACTCTGGTTATATCAAATGGAGTCATTATGAGTAAGAAACGAAAACTTGACCATTCAGCGGTTTCCAAGATTTAAAGGAGCTTTCAACAGAGCAAGAGCAAGACCAAATGGAGTATTTATTGCAACAGCACAACACTCAGAACATTCTAACAGATCAGGGAGTACCTGGATATTCCAACATCCACCTTAGTGTGTTAGCAGTTACCAGAATGGGATCTGGTAACTCTACATCTGCTTCATGCAATAGAGATATGCTATGGTTCTTTTTTGAATCAAAAACTTCTTTTCTTTTCCCTTTTGTTTTCTTCCTTGGCGTTGCACCTAGAATGTTGTGCTAGACCTAAACGGCATAGCATTTGACGCAGATGATTCTTCAAATGAACTGCATTTCTCTGGACTATTTTTCCTATTTGTACACTGTGGTATTAATAGCAACACTCTTTCATCCAATTTTGAAAGAGTGTAAATGAGGTGACCCATGTAAAGTGCTGGCATCAGTGTGGCAGAATCTACCAAGGGTTCCTTAAGTGTTTGCCTTGGTGAGGAGGAAGAATATAAAAGATCTACCATTCATTAAGTTCTCAGCTTCCAACACAGTGCTAAGTAGTTAACATACATTATTAATAATAGTCATCAAAGATCAGAAGCAAATAAGGGGATAATAAGGACTCAGATTTAGATGCATGTAGCTCCCTGGTTAGTGCTTGCTTTAATGCAAAGGGGACAAAAGAGCATACCACACAGCAGAGATAATCCTTAATTATTATAACACCCATAGATAACTAGAAAAAAAGATTTTGGTCAATGTAGGGCCCAAAGCCAATTTCCCTCTGAGAGATTTTGTATACCATACCATTGCCACAAACTACTGTGATTCGTTGATGATGTATGACAATTTAAAGCAGACTTTATTAATGTAGATAATTGGTTAAAATTTTTAAATACAAAGTTTATAATTATTATCAACTTTCATTTTCTTTGGGGAAGAGGTTTCTCTTTAAATGGAAGAGGTGTAACACTCCTTCTTTGCCTGTGGTTGTTTTTCCCTTGTGAAAATCATGTTGCTGGTTGGTTGGAAATGCCTTGGTATTAGGAAGTGGGGCCTTTAGAATTCATAGCTGTTTCATGAGACTAGGTTAATTATTTTGCTAAGAAGTGCAATTTGATCTTTTGTTTATGGGTTACTCAAAGGGTGCTGTCTTAGTTGGGGTTTCTATTGCTACTGTGAAACACCATGACTAAAAAGCAAGTTGGGGAAAAAAAGGATTTACTTGGCTTATAATTCCAACTCTCTCTCTCTGTTCATTATGGAAGGGAGTCAGGACAGGAACTTAAACAGGGAAGGAACCTGGAGGCAGGAGCTAATGCCGAGGTGATGGAGAGGTGCTGCTTACTGGTTTGCTCTTCATAGCTTGCTCAGACTACCCTTCCTTCCTTCCTTCCTTCCTCCCTCCCTCCCTCTCTCTCTCTCTCTCTCTCTCTCTCTCTCTCTCTCTCTCTCTCTCTCTCTCTCTCTCTCTCTCCTCTCTCTCTCTCTCTCTTTGGTTTTTCAAAACAGGGTTTCTCTGTAGCTTTGGAGCCTGTCCTGGAACTAGCTCTTGTAGACCAGACAGTTCTCCAACTCACACAGATTTGCCTGCCTCTGCCTCCGGAGTGCTGGGATAAAAGCCATAAACCACTACCATCCAGTTACTTTCTTTTTTAATTTTTAATTTTTATTCATTTTACACTCCAAGCACAGTTCCCCCTCCCACCCCTGCTCTTGATACCCCATGGAGAGTCAAAAAAGCCTGGAGCATTAAGTTAAGGCAGGTCCAAGCCTCTGTTGCTAATTTCAGGCACGAGAAAGGATCACAAGATACACAAGAAAACCCACCTTAAGAGTTTTATTAACAGAGAGAGGGGAAGGGGGTAGTGCACAGGCCTGTCTGGAAACAGCATGATGGGAGAGATGGAGTGGGAATGTCTGCTTTTAAAGTCCAGCTAGGGCATCTGCACAGCGGCTTACATAGTTACATCGGGCATAGATTATATGACTAGGTTGCAGGTAGATTAAGTAGGGTTTAAAGCCCTGGGGTGGTCAGGCAGTTTGCTTGAACACTGATGGCGCATGCGAGGTTGTAGGTCCCAGAAGCACTAACACCTGGGATGGTTAAGCATTTTGCCTGAATGCTGGCAACTGGTGGGAGCACTGGATGTGATGGAAAAATACCAACACCTACCCCTGGCATTAAGGCTGAGCAAAGCATTCCACCACAGAGAATGCGGGTCCAAAAAGCCAGCTCATACACCGAGGATAGATCCTGGCCAGGGGACCTTCAAACAGACCAAGCTACACAATGGTCACCCACATTTAGAAGGGCTAGTTTGGTCCATGCAGTCTCCACAAGCTGTCAGCCTGCTTTCTTATAGAATCCAGAACCACCAGTCCAGGGATGGTACCATCCACAATGGCCTGGGCCCTCACCTATCAATCACTAATTAAGAAAATGCCTTACAGAGCTGGGTGGTGGTGGTGCACGCCTTTAATCCCAGCACTCAGGAGGCAGAGGCAGGTGAATCTCTGCGAGTTTGAGGTCAGCCAGGTCTACAAGAGCTAGTTTCAGGCCATGCCACAAAGCTACAGAGAAACCCTGTCTCCAAAACGGAAAAGAAAAAAAAGAGAAGTGAAAAAATAAGAAAATGCCTGACAGACTTGCCTACAACCAGATCACATTGAGTATTTTCTCAGCTGAGGTTTCCTCCTTTTGAATAACTCTAGCTGTATCAAGTTGACATAAGACTAGCCAGCATAGGTGTGTGTGGGGGGGTTGTAGAGATAGTTGTTAAATATAAAATTGCCCCTCCTCTTAACCCCTTCTCTATGTGTCCACATATTCTAACTTATGTCATGTCATGAAGAAATAAGAAGCCCTCGCCAGACATGGCTGCCACCTTTCTTTGTGATTACCCAGTCTTAGCAATGTGTTAAATCAACAGAAAATACAACGTTAAGACAATCCCTCATACTTGTCATAGGATGACCTAAGAATAGGATCCTAAAAATAACACCTAATATCACATGCAGTTTTCCTTTTTTTCTTTATTTAAATTTCTTAAAGTTTAAGAAAGGTAAGGAGTTAAAGGATGATAAAATTATTCCACATATTTTGTTTTCTTTCCCTTACTTTGGTGTTCTTCATGTTACTAATGGCTGTGTATATGCAGACTTTTTTATTTATACAAGAAAACACTGCAGTTGTATCTATTAAAGAAAATTATTTTCTCACTTCCACAGGAAGGCACTGTAAGTCTATTCCAGCTTACTCAAAAGAAATGTAAGTGTCTGTGTACTTTGTGTATACATATTCATTATATGTGTCAGTTCAAGGCCTAATGTGACTGGATTTAGTAGGTCTGATATAGTAGTCCTCCTTTTTCTTTGATTCTGAACCAAGGAGAACCTAGGCTGAAAGATCTTTAGGAGACAGAAAGTACTTGTGGCTGTCTGGAGCCTACAGAGCCTAACTCTTACTACCGAGTTTTTACAGGGTTACCATGTCACCCTTACTGATTTCATTTGTTAATCTGTCACCTCACATAAATAGACTTATGTATTGCCCTCCACCTACCAATTTATGTATTACCATTTTCTCATGTTCTCAAGATCACTGAAAATAATATCTCAAAGATTCCACTTTACATGGATCCCCTTATTCAATATTCAGCTCAGAACTCATCCTCATCTTAAGCCTTTCTGCCTAATTCCTCTTAACTTCTGCTGCTCAGCACTTAGGCACATCCTCTCTGAATTTCCATCCTCATTTTATGCCTTATCATGAAGTAGCATGAATACATTTATTTGAACTTCCATCAAATTATTTCAGGAGTCCATGTTATTTCTCTAATCACATTTTAAGTTCCAAAACTCCAGTTGCTATCTCTTAAGGCCATAACAAAGCAACATATTGCTGACAGCTAAGATTCCAGTGTGTGATCCATCAGAGATTCAACAGTAAGTGTTCGTTGAGTAAGCTGAAATGGTGGCCTACTCTCTTCATGTGTTTGCAGCACCACAGATGGCCAGTCTCATGGCCTAAAGTGATTCAGCCCTCAAGAGAAACCAGATGTGTTTGCCTAGAAACAGGAGAGATAACACTCCCTCCCACCAAATTTCTGAAATACTGAAAATGCAAATAAATTTTATAGCTGGGAATTCCTAGGAAATGAGAAAGAAGGGAATGTCAATTGATGAACATTTTCCAATTCATGTTGGTGAGGCATCTGCAAACCAAAGCAGAGCAAACACGACAGTGAAACTGGCTATCAATCTCATATGTGACAGTAAGAGAGAGATGCTATAAATAAAACACTAGCAAATAGAAAAAATATATTAAATCATTATGATTCAGTACATTCTATTGTAGGAATTCACAGAACATGTCAATTTGGATATTTTATTTATATGACATATTGAAGGGAACAGAAACAAAAACATGAGGTTACCTTTGAAAAATAATATGAGTAAGTATGCTTATGCCTGTATCAGATATGCGCATGTGAGTACAGGTGCTTCCGAGACAACAAGACAGCATCAGATTCCCAGGAACCTGAGAGACAGGCGGTTGTGAGATGCCTGATATGGACACTTGGAACCCAACCCAGGTCTTCTGTGGGAGTGGTGTGCTCTCCTAGCCTCTCAGCCATTTCTCCATTCCCATCCTCTTGTTTTACTTGATACTGAGGAGGTCTTTCATAAAATGTGCTACACATCTGACTAAACACCAGTAGTACACTGAGTGACTAAAAAATAAAAATAAAACCATTCCCATTTAGCATAAAGAATAGAGCAAGAATGTCTAGTACAGTGGCCATTATTCTTTCATGTTCTGGGTGGCCTGGCCAGATTAAGAAAAATAAAAAAACTATTTATCAGGTAGCAGGATGCTAGTGGAAAACATCGAGGCAAGTGAAGTAAGTCAGACAGAAGGAAATGCACTGTGTGCTTTTGAATGCGGAAGCTTACAAAATAAAAAAATAATCTATGAGTGAAAGAGGATCTACCAAGGATGATGGAGGGGAAGAGAGAGCAAAGAGAGAGAGTTTAAGGCATGATCCATGCATCCATGAAAACATCACACTGCAGCATTAACTTGCATTCCACTACAGGAAATGTTGCTTGGAGAAGGGTTATTTAGGCACATGGTGGGGTGTTATAAAGAGGCTTTTCATTGTTTGTAAAGTGTGTACACTGAGCTCACTCTCCATTTTCACAGAGACTAAATAAATACTGAATTATTGAAGTTTTCCCCTTACAGGAAATGGCATGATTTAGCATGGAACCTGGAGGAAGTAGGTCGAGGGATAAATACTATGAAAGACATTTTGAAAATGTCCCATGGAGATCTGCTGCTATAGAGCCTTTAGTGCATTTATGTATACACACACACACACACACACACACACACACACACACACACAGAGTGAGCCTGAGAGAGCTAGAGAGAGAAAGGGAAATGAAGTTACCTTATGACAGGGCAACAATGCCCCTTACTAGATGGTGTGGGAAATCCTTCTGTTTATTTGTTGCTTTTATTGGTTAATGAATAAAGCTGTTTCAGCCAGTGGCTTAGCAGAATAGGGCAAGGTGGGAGTTCCAAGCAGATAGAGGAGGAGAGAGTAGGCGGAGTCAAAGAGAAACCATGTAACCCCATCTGAGACAGACACCGGACACTGGAACAAAACTCTAACTGGCAAGCCACAGCCACGTGGCAATGCATAGATTAATGGAGATGGGTTAGTTTAGGAAATAAGAGCTAGCTAAAAATATCCTTGAGCTATTGGCCAAGCAGTACTGCAAATAATATAGTTTCTGTGTGATTGTTTCGAGTAGGGGAGGTTGGGAAATGGACCAGTGGCCTCCCCCAGCAACTAGAAGCTAACAAGTAAAAATCCCAGTGCAATGTGTAAGTTGCTTCTTTAGGGCCTGTTGGCCAAAGAAGGCCCATAGAATCCAAAATATTATATCCTGTCATCATGCTTGGGGGGGTACCCTCTAGATCTTGGTGATAGATCCCTATTGCTGGAGAAACCACATGCTCAGTCACAGCACATCAGGCTGGTGTGGGTGCAGAAGTTTTACCTCTACTGGGTACCTTTCACAGTGCTGGATGGTGCTATGCAAGCTACAGGAATGTTAAATAAACTATTCTACAACTGGGTCAATGAACCCATACCAGACAACATTATCTCTCCAAGAATCTATGGTTAGACTGGTCCTAAGTCCTAGGGGGAGAGCCTGCTTTTGTCATGGTGCTAAATGGACATAGTATTAGTATTAAAGTGACTCCGATTCACTTACTTTTATATGTATAGATCAATGAATTTCTCATATCTCATTGAAGAAGCTTTCAAATTGCAGTAGATTGTGATTAACACAGTGACCCATGACTGGCCAAGGTACAGAGAATAAGATACTGCAGAATGCTTAGCCCTAAGGGGAACATTTATGTCACAACCTGCCTCTTTCAAGGCTCAGGGATCATTTGAGAAGAGGGTGTGGAAAGACTGTAAGCACCTGAGGTGGTACATCATAACAACATTATTTCTGGACACAGCAGGACAGCTGCACAAATGAACTCGCAGTGGTTGCAATAGCATTTACAAAACCGTGTAAGCCTAAAGCCAGAACATAAACCAGCATGGAGACAAGTGTTGAGCACAAAGTACTATTCTAAGGTATGGAAATTTAGTAATTGTTAGCTTTTGGGAGAAAGAAAGAGAGAGATGGAAGAGAGAGGAAGAGTGATGGCTAAAGACAGACAGAGAGAGATAGAGAAAGAGGGAGAGAAAATAGAGGTAGATGGAGAAAAAGAGAGCTAGAAGGAAAGAAAGAGGGAGGGAAAGAAAGGGAAGGAGGGAGAGAGAGAGGGAGAGAGAGAGAGAGAGAGAGAGAGAGAGAGAGAGAGAGAGAGCGAAAGAGAGCTCCTGGTTAAGCTGATCACATTCCAGTGGAAGATCACATATCCAATAATATTTGAGCAGCAAAAATTGGTCTTGAAGTATCAGAAATAAATGATAGCAGCATAAGTCACTAGAGAGGGGAGGGTGAATTGGGAAAGCACTGGGAGATCAGTGCATTGGAGAAGGGTTGTGAGGAGAACTGGGAGGTGTTGGGGAGTCAAATTCGGGACGAGTTAATGGGTAAACTGGGGAAAGGGCTGGCAATGAATATGATTTGATGGCATTCTTAAAGAACTGCTGAAATAAAGGGTGAAATTATTCTTTTAGTAAGTTAATTACTTCAAGTTTTATTATAGTAATATGAAACAGACTAATATAGACTCAGAGTCTTGCATTCAAATGACATGCCCCAGTGAGGCCTTCTACCACCCAAAGTTTGCAAAGTTTGGAATACATTTCCCTAAATTCCTTCACTGTGTGGTTCTCATGTAGAAGCAACTAGGAGAGAAGATGCTGAGATTTGAAAGATGCCAATGAAGAGATAGTATATACTCTCTGAAGAACTTCATGGCCAGAAGGCAGAGGACACTTCAGGGTGTCCTTGGCTTCTGGCCTTTTCTTTTTCTCTCAATTACTGGATTATTACCAGCATTCTGCTTCAAAGTGTGTGAACAGAGGAAGAAAATACATTTATTGACCAGTTTCTCATGTATGAGGCAAACATTGGTGTTAAAATTGAAACAATGAAACACATGGAGAAAGAGACCACCTCCTCCTGGACAATGGGTTAGGCCAGAGAACAGCCAGGTCACAACTGTGACCTGGGCAAGCTTAAAACAATTATAGATGAAGAGAGAGCAAGCATATACCTATTTGTAATCTTTGAAAGGGCAGAGGAAGTGAAGAGAACATTTCTAGATATAAGAATTCTTACAGGAAACTCAGAATACTATCTATCCATTTTTTGCAGTAAAATTTCATATACAATTATAAGTGTGCTTTAATTTATACTGATAGGAAAACTTGTGATGTGTGTGGCTTTGAGTGTGAAGAACACTTTAGACTTGACCCCATTTTGTTTCTGCTATTGATAATTCACTTAATTTTAAGGAAACTCAGTTCCTTTATGTACATGGGAGAATAGCTTATATCAATAATAATAATAACAATGAGTATAATAAGTAAAAGTAGTTTAAGTGAAAACCCTTGTGAATTGCTATGCATTGTATAACTGAGTGCTCTGAAAGGAAATATTTATATTATATAGAAAATACACGTTTTGGGTGCAGACACATTACTATTGGAGTTACTCTCAAGCTAAGCACAAAAAAAATGAGAAGAAAATTTCATCCTAGGTGATGGGAAAGGAAAATAGTTTAGCTCTGCTTAATTGCTCATCGAGTCTCGTGTTTCAAACTGGTTGTATTTGGGGCTATAAAAACATTTCTCAAAGATTACATATCCCGAAAGAGCTGTGGGGTCCTGATAGGTGGTGGGTTCAGTGGAATGACACAGCCACCATGGTGATCAGAATCTGCAGGGCGGCATGCACGTCTACTGTGGATGTGGGGTGTGGACATCAACACTTTGTGCGGGGTAACTGGTGACAGGAGTCAGCACATCCCAGCCCAGATAGATGCTCATGGGGATGCTGAGGTTGCAGAATCATGTTAGCGGACACAAACCGTTCATAAAAGTATTGGTGGCAACGTGAAGAACAGGCAGGTTGGTGAGTAAAATGGGAGGTGTGAATTTACAATTGCCCTATGGGGTGTCCTCATAGCCAGGGTTTATTGAGGCTCACAGGGATGGGATTCACCTGTGAGACAAACCTGCTATATACATTTGGATTGTGCCTTGTTTGTGGTTTTTAGAAGTTGGTGGAAAATACTTGATAGGTTTATTAGATCTTCCAATATCATTAAGTCAAGTGAGACAATTCACCTATTCTGGGGGACAAATTCAGGGTGAAAAATGAGCTTAGAATTTGGGAGGTGACAATAAGATGAAATCTAGTTGGCATGCATACATACCTCTCTGCTAGGAAAGAAGGATTCCCACCCCAAATGAAAACTAGAATCTCCAGACAGTGAAACTCAAAAATTCAAAAAGAACATGGTGACTATAGAAGGACACACTTCTGTTCTAGAGGATTTAATGACAGGTTTTTTTGTGGAGAAAAACAGGTGTAAACTGACGTGATCCCAGAGTCGTCAGGTGATGTGCACGATAGAGGTCAACATCCAGCACATGGGGGGGGGGGACATTGTTCTAGCTCACAGATGCCTGTTTCTGGGTTTGAACCCTGCTGCTTGAGCTCCTTTCGCTCCTTCAGCCCATAGCCTTTAAGATACCAGCCCACTGGGGCGTGGTCTCTTTCATTTTAAAAAGTGGCAGCAGCCCTCTGTTTGCTCTCTCTTGCTTCCGGCTCCCATGCAGACTGCTAGACTCTCTGCTTCCTGTTTGCAATGAGAGGACTGTGGTTTGGGACATTGATCTGTAAGTTTTTTCCTATCCAATAAATAACCCCTTTTCCAAACTGGTGTGGGATTGTTTTGCGGCTTTAGAACCTGAGCTCTCATTCTTGATTATAGACTCAGTACTGATAATTGTTGAGTGGCCATTGGAATTATGACCTTTGCCAAGAAGTTTTCCTGCTTTGAAGGTGAATGTGGGGTGAATGCCTTTAATCCTAGCTCTATAAAGCAGAGGAAGGCAGATAGCCGCAAGTTTGATGACAGCCTATTCTACATAGTGAGTTCCATGCTAGCCAGGACTCCATAAGCAGATACTTCCTCAAACAAACAAATAAACGCCACCAGCATCAACAAGAAAAAAACTTTTTTCATGATTTAGCATATGGGAGTATCCACAAATATAGCCAAAAAAGTTAAGAGGTTATAGGTATGTGCAGGCAGGTTTAGGGACAATATGAGGAGGGGCTTAATATGCATTTATGACTTGGAATACTACAGAGAAGACACAAGCTAGGATGTGGTCAAAGTACCCACACACTGCTTCTTAGAACACCATACCCTAGTGTCATGGGTAGTTGAAGCACTTGGAAAGTTTGAAGAGGGAAAGACATTTATGAGCAAGATCATCTAAGATGACCATGAAATCTGCTAGGAAACATAAATCGTAACTCCAACAAGGCCAGCTAATGGAAAACCACATGTTTTCAGGTCACTTCTAAGTGCAAATGACCAATTCTGTCCTGGTAGAGTGGAGGGCCCTCTACTACTTCTACCTTAAGGACTTTCCATCTCAACAGCCACGAAGCATAGCACCAAAAGCAGCAACCAATTTAAACGTGGGAGGCTTGTGTGTGGCATTCACAGCATGGGAAAGAGAAAGGTAGATTTTAACTCTCAGTTTCGTTGAGTCATACGTAGCCCACCCTAAATGATAGCCTGTCTTTGATATCAATTGCAGCCAAAACTAATAGGATCTTGGGATGTAGAAACAGGAGCATATTCTACAGGCAGAGACTCTCACTGTAGTGCTGATGGTCAGGTCTCAAGAGTTCCAAGACCAATTTAGGGCTCCACAAAGCAAAGGGAAGTAAGCAATTTTGACTCTGTCTGATGTTGAGATTGAAAAAAAAAACAAAAAAAAAAAAAGAAAGAAAAGTGCTTCTTGATCTAAGGAGTATTTGAGGGCTAAGGAGTGAGATTTAGCCTGGAGAAGCAGAAACTTGGAGTGAGAAAACCTGTGAGCATTGGGAAGCAGCTGTTGTCTGTGTCCAATGAGAGCACAGGAGAGATGGACTTAAGAGATCTGAAGTGGAAAACGGTCTTTGAAGCCCTCTGCCTCTAAGTGTCTCTGAGATAATGAAATATGTTGCCAGGGAAGCTGGACTAATCTACTTATCTGAAGGTTTTAGGAAATATCACAGATGTTCTCTGCCAGATGACCTCACGCTATCATGCACGGCATTGCACGTAACCAGGTGAGAATTCAGGCAGCATGTGGAATGCAAAGTAGGTCCACTTTGGAAAACAATCCCAGTGTGTGGCGAACTGGCTGGCAAGGTTGTGATTCCATTTGGTTTTTCAAAAATAGAATCTCCAGGACCCTGATTTTATAATTTTACTATCTAAAAACTGATTTGTCCATATATAGATCCTCTTGGAAATTGGAAGCAAACAAGATTGCCAGGCAAAAGGTGGGAATACGGGGGTGGGGATAGAGGTGGGGGTAAGGGAGTGGGGGGAGGGAAAAGGGGGAAGGAGAAGGGAGAAGGGAAGGACTGGGGAGAGCTTGAAGGAGTGGGAGGGTGGAGATGGACGAAAGGTGGATATTGGAGAAGGGAATAAGATATCTACATTATTGGAGTCATTTTAGGACTGGCAAGATACTTGGCTCTAGAGGAGATCCCAGGTGTCCACAGGGATGTCCCCAGCTAGGTCCTTGGGCAGCAGAGGAGAGGGTGCCAGAACTAGTCACACTGATGAATATCTTGATCACATCCATAGAAATTTTGTCCGATGGATGGAGATAGAGACAGAGACCCACATTCACAACAGAGCAATGGATTGAGCTCCCAAGGTCCAGTCGAAGAGCAGAAGGTGGGAGAAGATGAGCAAGGAAGTTAGGACCGTGAGGGGCTGGACCACCCACTGAGACAGTGTGCCTGATCTAATGGGAGCTCAACAAATCCAGCTGGACCGGGACTGAATGAGCATATGATCAAACTGAACTCTCTAAATGTGGCTGCCAATGAGGGCAGAATGAGAAGCCATCAGCAATGACACTAAGACCTATCTCCTCTGCACGTATTATCTTTTTGGGAACCTAGTCGACTTGGATGCACACCTTCCTAGGATGGGATGGGGGGGAGGGCCTTGGACTTCCCACAGGGCTGGGCACCATGCCCTCTTTTAAGGAAGCAGTGGGAGGGGTGGAGCGGGAGGGGACTGGGAGAATGGGAAGAAAAGGAAATTCTTTTTTTTTGAATGGAAAAAAATAAACGAATATGGGAACAAAAAACAAAAACAAACAAAAAAATAAAAACTGATTTGTCCTCCTCAAAGTCAAAGCTGAATATTTTATAATCATTTCCAAACCCATGAAGTATGTTGATGCAAGAGTTAGATTCCTCTGTGAGGCAGAACTACATGTTGCTTCTGCATTTTAAATTTTATGACGATTAAGGATTTTTAAAAATTTAATTATCATTTTATATTGAGCAAAGGAGCATCAATGAGAGCACTCAGTTCTTCCTAACAGGTAAATTGTGTAGTTTAAAATATTTTCCAGTTTAAAATTTTTATCTGGCACAATCATATCATCAATTATGTTCACTGCAAAATAACTAGAACACAGATAAAACATTTGCACCCAAATTAATATGATCATAAAAACAATATTCTCAGGGCCTGTGTAAAAACTGTCCACCACATTTTGATGCCTGGCTATGTTTTCTTGCTTAAAGAACATGACAAAAATTGATGGCATTAGCCTAGATGATTTTGACATGGGCGGGCATTGACTAAGGTGTGGGAGGCATCATTACACTTGGAGAGAACAGCTTGGTAAATGATTCTTCCAGCTGTACAACCAAGCTTTGCTTTCCAAAATGTAATCTGCTGCCATTGGGAACTTGTTGGAAGTATAGACTCTCAGATTTGCTGGGTTAGAATCCGCACTGTGAAAAAGACACTCCATCCCAGAGAACCTAGACAACAATGAGAACCCTAAGAGAGACTTACATAGATCTAATATACATGGGAAGTAGGAAAAAACAAGATCTCCTGAGTAAATTGGGAGCATGGGGACCTTGGGAGAGGGTTGAAGGGGAGAGGAGAGGCAGGGAGGGGAGCAGAAAAAAATGTAGAGCTCAATAAAAATCAATAAAATTTAAAAAATTAAATAAAAATAAATTAAAAGTCAAGAAAAAAGAAAAGAAAAAGACACTCCATTGATTTGTTCCCACGCTTGCATTTCAGAGGCATTATACTCCCTGACTCTTGCAATTGCATGTTTTTACACAATGAAATATTTTCCTCAGTGTCTTTGGTCATTGTGGTAACTCTTATCAGATGAAAACTTCTCATGTACTGAGGGCACATTTTCACTGAAGATTTTTCTCTGCCTTTGGGAATCATTGGTCCAGAATATGTTCCAAAGCATATAACATTTAACAGATATACTTAACATTGCATTTACACATATCAATTGTTTCTCTTTTTAATTGAAAATAGATTTTTTTCATATATGTTCTGATTGTGATTTTTCTCTCCTCCCAGATCTTGCCTACTTCTCCACTCACCCCAATTCAATCCTTTCTTTCTCTTACTTATTAGAATACAGACAACCAAAATAATCATGATCATATCAATAGTACTTTTTCATTATAGTAATGATATAAAATAATATAAAATAAAAAGAAAAATAGTCCTGCTGTTAAAAGCTAGGCTGAAAACCAAAAATATCAATCCCTTTTTGACTAACATCTTTTCCCCATTCACACATCCTCTCTTTCCTCAAGACTACCTAACATTTTTAATGTGTGTGACTGTTCCTCTCTTTTTCCCCACATGGAATTTCTATTTACTTCTCTATACCTGTCAAAGAATTTGCATTTCAAAACATCACACATTGTGTTGCCACAGCACACCATACATTACACATAAGGGCTTTGAAATTCCAGGGACCTGCACTGAATACCCATGCTTCACTAGAGCACAAGGATGGCTGTTTTTTAATTGGGCGGAATATTGTTTTATCTGCATTAAATATGGAAAGCAGTGGTTTCTCTGCCAAATAGTCAGTCCTAAAATCATACAAGAAACATTATGAAGATGAACAAATTATATTTAGCGATATATATATATGTGTGTGTGTGTGAATATAGGCATGCAATACTATTTAGTGAAAAAGGAGGTCATTAATTTGAAGGAGATTAGAGAGGGTTTTATAGAAGAGTTTGAAGGAAGAAAAGAGAAGATAGACATTTAATTAAATTATAATTTTGAAAATAAAAAAATTTAAAAAAGAAAATGAGTTGGAGGAAAATCAATGAATTGGTGATTAGAGGCAGTAAAGTACAAAAATAATTTGAATCAATCAATTTATTTTCACTTAGAGATGAACATATCAAGTAAGTTTATCAGCTATTTAATATTTTAATCAAGTTATGAGTCATCAAGTTTTATAATCGGATTTTAAGAGTAGTTATAAATAACTTTTACTAGGTCCTATCTATGGTTTATCTTCTTGTGAGGATATTACTGAGTTCTATGAGAGCCAAACCCTTATCCCTGTTTTGTTGGTGGGGATAGGAGATACAGAGAAAGAAAGGAACCCATATCACATGGTAGCAAGTAATATAGACAGGATTAGACCCAGGTTTCATAATTGCTGAGTTTTGGTATTAAATGCAGCAACTCCTTTGCCAGTGTTCAAGGCTGCACAGTTGTTAGTTATCAGCATAGGTGAATTCACATGACTTACTGCTTGTATGCTTATTATGAGATTCTCCACCAAAGTTCAATTAGACTGTATATACAAATCTTCCAAATATAATGAATGGGCATGACTTACATGAGCTTAAAATGGGTTTTACTTATAAAATTCCAAATTTCAGAATGAAATCCATATGCTATCATTCAAATTAACACTCCTTGGTATATGAGGGGAAAAGCCAAAGTTTCAATGAAGGTCATTATCTAGAAAGCTTTCAAATGTTCAAAAGAGAGAAAGATTTCTAAGCCATGCTTTAAAAGGGAAAGGAAATGAAAATCAAGCAAATGAGATAGTGCAAGATATCTCTTGTTTGTTAGACATTTTATGTTTTGTAGTTGCTGTATTTAATTGCCTATAAGATTATGAAAACATTCAGGCCCACAAATATTTTATTCTCCTGCTATTAGATTATAATAAATCAAATGATATTTGTATCTTTGATAGTAATTTAGCCAACGTAGTAATAAAAGTATACTTATGAATAACTTTTGGTTTGGTAGGAAAAAGATGTAATGCTTCATAAAATAAATTGAAGTAGACTTATAACATAATCACACTAATAAAGAATAAAACTAAAATTCTATGGTAAATTGGCATTGAATTTACCTATACTTTCTCTTCTGCTTTTACGTTTTTGTTTATTAAGTATCTAAAGACCTCTTCATGACTGAGTAATTGTTACTTTGCCTTTAGGGTATCAGTCATTCTCAAGTGTGTAAGTAAATAATCTGAGTTTTAGATAGTAATGCTTTCAGTCCACAAGAGTTAAAAGTCAGTAAAGCTGAGCTGACATTGTTGAGAAGCACAACTGAAATTGTGGAGTGAAGAACTAATTTTGAAGAGCTGTCCAATACCCTGTAAGATGTTCTCTGTTGGTGCTGGATTCTACATTCTATAGAGAGGCAGAGCCCCTAGTTTCTCCAGTTCCTGACAAATACAACCCCCCCAACGATTGTTTCTTAATGGTGTGGGAAGGACAAAACAAACCCGACTCTTGTGGAAAACTCTTGTGTAAAGCAATGGTTTATACAGGGTAAATAATTGTATTTTTTATTGATATTTTATTAAGCTCTACATTTTTCTCTGCTCTCCCCTCCCTGCCTCTCTTCTCCCCTTCGATCCTTCTCCAAGGTTCGCATGCTCCCAATTTACTCAGGAGATCTTATCTTTTTCTACTTCCCATGTAGATTAGATCTATGTATGTCTCTCTTAGAGTCCTCGTTGTTGTCTAAGTTCTCTGGGATTGTGAATTGTGGGCTGGTTTTCTTTGCTTCAAAAATAATTGTATTTTATATAAACTGTCAAAACTCCCTTGAGTTATCTTTAAATTTATTATATTTTAATTCACCTTTGCATATCATCAGACAGAGGATGAAACTGTCTCCCATATTTTCCAATCGATGAGTCATTTGTATTTACATGTGAGTTGAAATTGTTGCTTGTTTAGCTTAATAGACAATGTAGATATTTTCCCTCTACCTAAAGATGCCTAATCACTTTCCGAGTCCTATTATCATGTCTTCCTAAATCTTCCTTATTTGGTCAATGTGATTCTCCCTTTTCTGTTCAAGCCAATAGACGATGTACACGTATGCATTGAATATAAACACTCTTCTAATTATTTAAAGATACCAGATGCATGCTGCTCACGCAGAGGACTTCTTCTCTAGGCATCTATGTGTTCCTCACAACAATATGAAGCCCTAGTTTCCTGGAATCCAACATTCTCTTTTGGTTTTCTGACCAAGAATACACATGGCACACATAAAAACCCTATCTGTATTAAATAATCCTTTTTAAAAAGTATAAATAAAAATTCTTTACCTTTGAAAAGCCAATGCCCAGGCCAGTGTTCCTTAAAAGTGTCATTCATAAACATGCCCCTACCCCCACCACTGAATTTCCTGATATACTTATTATTATTGTTCATCCTCTTCTTGATTTACCAAGGCAGACTTTAGAATAGGAACCAGCACCAATAAGCCACTGTCAGGTTATTAGCCCCTTTTACTCACATCAGTTGATGAAACCATAAAGACAAAGAAGAAAATATGTGTTGGAAATTGCTTGTTTAGTGGAATTTAAGTTTTGATTATTTCTGTACCTGAAGGTTCAATAGTGACACTCATACCTTGGCAGAAACCAACAGTCATCTAGTTGGACTTATGTCCACTTGACAGGAGGGAAATCATGCCTAGTACTACCAGTGGCTAGTGAAGATAGAGATTAGAGGAAAATTTACTACAGCTGCTTTTTAAACCTACATAATTCCTACTTGCATTCTAAACACTTATTCTTAAACCCACTCCTTTTTAAAGGGGCTTTTTTTTTTCAGTAGACAGATATCAGTACAGAAAGCTACAATTAGTAAAAATGCTGTTGATAATTGACTGTGACATGGGCCAACCCCAACTACAATACAACACCCACATCTAAGTCTCAGGAAGCATCATGAAATAGAGGGAGAAAAGAGGGAGAAGGCCAGGAAGTGTGCTGGGACGTTGTATCTTCCTGATGTGACAGAGACGATACATCCATGGAGTCTCAACCATATTGTTGCCCAAACAAGACCTGAAAAATTACACAAGTAGGCACAGAAAATGTTATTAGGCCCCACCCCTAGATGAAGAGCTACAGATGAAGATTGCTAAAAGAGAGAAAATTAACCTTCTCTAGGGATGAACCCCCTAACTGATTAGTTAATAACCAAGGGTCAGCCCTAAAAAATATACATATAAGCAGCACTGACAGGACTCAATAAGTTATATTTATGTTTTTATTTATATACATAATAAGCTATAATTAAAGACAAAGCTGCCATGATTTCGAGAGGGAGCAAGGAGAGTGTGAGATGGGTTGAAGTGGGGAGAGAGAATGTGGAAACCATGCAGCTATATTTTAATTAAAGTAAAAAAATGAATAAAAAAACAGATTCATGGAAAGACTTTGATGGAAGCCTCTTTTTTTATCCCCCGGTGGTTCAGCATTTCACAGTGAAGATGCAAAACACTCCTCATGTTTTGAAACAAGACACTACCTCTGGAGTCTGAATGAAGCTCTCAAACCCAGGGAGAAACATCCTAGCATCAATTTAATAGTATGGTTCTTCCCACTAGGATCATAAAACCATGTTTCTTCCTGATATAAATTCAGTAGATCACTTTTTTTTCTGTTCAGAATGGAAGCTGCTTTATTACATAGTATTCCTGAAAAATAGACTCCTTGACTCTCTGCTCGTCCACTTTATTTTAGTATCTACATAACCTGACATTTTATAAAAGCCAAATGCATGTATGTATGCTAAATGAATTCATCCTTCTTCTGCACTGTACTGCTTCTTTAAATCACAAGAGATAATAGAATTGATAGCGTATATTTCCTTTCTATTTCTCCTCTCCAAGATTGCAGCTGTACTTCATGTTGGCAGTGATGTTTGGGAGTTTAAACTGAACATAATTTCACATCCTCTGTGAAATAAGTATGTATCTGTTGTGTCTTGTTATTTATGTATTTTCCAG
The DNA here is from genome assembly GCA_004026605.1 of Ondatra zibethicus. NCBI lineage: Eukaryota > Metazoa > Chordata > Mammalia > Rodentia > Cricetidae > Ondatra > Ondatra zibethicus. Next base: position 23,787 of record PVIU01006688.1, read on the forward strand.
CTCTTGCTGATGGCTGAAGGAGGCTTAACAGTATATTATAATGATTTGACTTGAAAGTAGCTAGCTGTTTTTCCCCAAAGTCATTGCCTCTTCTTGAATCACCATTTGTTAAGTCACTTAAATAATATTATTCTGCATGTAGCAACCTATTGAGATTTTCTATTTTATTCTTCATTCATGAATCAGAGATTCATGAGAGGTTGTTCTGGTGATCATTCATATAGATATGGTAATTTCAGGGATGCTTCATTTATTTTCAAATGAACAAGAGCGAAGTGATTCTTTATGAAGTAAGAAATAATCCCACTTTTCCATTACCATACCCAGGGGACCTCATATCGCAGCTCCTGCCTTGTGTGGTTCTACACACATCAACTTCACACACAAGACATAACATGTTCCGAGCCATCAGACATCAAAAATCAAACAAAAAGTTCTCTCCCAAAAGTGGTGGTACACTGAGGCAGAACAGTCAGATTCTGCGGACAGCCTGGACTATATAGCAAGATACAAAATAATCAAAAAGACTATTATGTATCAGACAGAGCTCTGTGTATCACTTGTAAAAATCAATGTTAATAAAAACAGAAAATAAGAAAGAAACTCACAAGGTTTAGGCATTGATCTCTGAATCAAATAGTATTGGGGAAAATGAAGAATTACTAATTTTTTAAAGAATGCCCTAAAAAGATTTAAAGCAAAAACCTCTTGTTTTTTAAATTTATTCTTTTGACAAGTTCTCACTAGGTAACTTAGCCTAGAAATCACAATGCAGACTAAACTGGACTTGAACCCACAGAGATCTGCCTGCCTCTGCCTTCAAATGCTGGAATGAAAAGTGTTTACTACCAAATGTGGTCTAAAAAAAAGTCACTTTAACTTTTGATACTGGGTCTCAGGATGTAGTCCTGGATGTCTTGGAACCCACTATGTAGACCAGGGTGACTCTGAGCTGACAGAGAAATGACTCCCTCTGCCTTCAGAGCTCTGGGATGAAAGGCGTGCACTACCCATACGCAGCTTCGCATCATAAGCAAATCCACACGCTCATGCTAATTATCTAATTATTCTAATTATTCATACACTTAGATAAGCACGTGCCTGTGAAATGGCTGCTGAAAAATAATAATTCTTAGCATGTTGAGAAGGCAAGTAAATAATTATTGATTTACAAACACAACAGCTAGAGGTGATGGCCAGACAAAATATTGATTCTAAAGATCAAAGCATAGAAATTCTGAAATTAATAGTTTTATTTTTGTTATTATTGGTAGTTTTAAATAATACCAAATCACTATTACTTGCAAACCCATTGTAGGATAATCTTTGTCATAAAGTCAAAAGTACATAAAGGCCTTTCAGAATTGACTCAATCCCTGATGCCTGTCTACTATCATGAATCTCTCTCTCTCTCTCTCTCTCTCTCTCTCTGTTTCACTTTGTTAGTGTCTTTAAAAACAATTATTAATCACTTTTAATGTATTAATGTGAAGTGCTTATTTTTTGGGTAGAGAAATACATGATGAAGGAAACCATAATTTGAATTTTCCTCTTGAAAAATCTTCCTTTTATAAGAGTGGAATGTTCGAATACAGCCTCAGGTCAAGTCAGGATTATTGACTACATGTACTCAGTTCTATAACCAAGGAAACAGCATAATGACAATTATTCATTGATATTCTTCAGTGAGACAAATCACCTCCAGGCATAGAACACTGGTTCTACAGAAAGTCATATTCAAAATGATCTATAGCAGTTCTGTCAATATGGATGTCAACATGCTCTTTGTGTTCACGAAAGTTACAACAATTTAACAAAAATTCAAATTAATGTTCCCAAATTAAATATTCTAAAAATAGACATTAACTTGATTTTTTCCATAGAAGTTTGACTGTGGGTTTGAATTAACTCGAGTCAGTGCTAAAAGGGATATTAATCATGTAAGACAAGATTGTCAAAAACTTTTTTATGGCTTACATTTATTTTGGGATTTGTAGGGCAAACAGTGTCTGTTGTGGCTTTTCAGCTCTGAAAATTTAACAAAAAGCAAATGCACACACCTAAGTGGTAAATGTGGTTTGGGTCCATAAAGACCTATTTGCATTTATGCAAATTAGAACACCATCTAATTTTCACATGTGACAAAATACACTTTTTCTTTTGACTTTTTTAAATCTCATAAAAAATGATTTTGAAAGTTTTTATCTCACGGGCAACAGAAAAGCAGACAATTGGGCAGATATGGCCCAAGTCATAGTTTGGTGACTCTTCATTTAGTAAAGTATACAGATGGCTTCATAGGCATTTGACAAATGTTCTGATGAATATTACATTGATAGAGCAGATAATCAGTGTGATGGCAAAGAATCTGCAATACTGAATTTTAAATATCTCAATTGCTTATGGTAAGTGTTTAAGTAAAACTTTCTTGTGCTTTGGTATGGTATCTAGTTTTCTACAGGACCCACCAATTGTATAGGTGTAAAAGCAAAATTCATAGTTCTACACCAATTATGAATAATCATCACATTTCATAATCATCATCAACTTGTTGAGATATAAGCAAAAATAGTTTGCAATGATTTCTAAAGGTTTTTTTTTTTGCCATTTTTCAATGTGTTATTCTCACTGGTAGTTAAATACAATTAGTTTCGGATTTATTTTTTTTATTAATTATTTTCATGTATCGTGTGTGTGTGTATTTACAGGTACCTGTAGAGGTTAGAATTGGGCATCAGATCCTTTAGAGCTGGAATTACAGGTTGTTTTGAACCACTGGATGTGAGTGCTGGGCACTGAATGTGGGTGTGTGCTCTGAGAGAGCACTATTACTCTTATCTGCTGAACCATCTCTCCAGTCCACACAGATAGAAGCACATACATATGTGTGTATGTGAATCAATTTCATTTATTTATTTTTAATTTTATTTTGTGCTTTTATGTGTATCTGCGAGGATAAGTGAACATGAGTGTAAATGGCCATGGAGGCCAGACATACTCTATCACCCTGGAACTAGAGATATAATGGACTTTGACCAGTATAGCATGGGTTGTGGGAACTGAACTTGAGTCCTCTGGAAGAGCAGCAGGTGTTCTTATCTCTGAGCCATTTCTTCAGCCAACAATTTTCTAATGAATATGTCTATTACCATATAATTTAAAAGTAGCCAAGAGCTTCAGTCCTTTTCTGTGTGCACCCTTATCCCATTGCTGCAGTCAAGTGGTGACTGGCTGTGAATGCCACTGCTGTGGAAAAGGATTTGATGATGAGGTGAATCTCCAGATAATTTTGTCGTACTGCCTTGACCTCTTCTGATGCTGTAGAAAAACCAGGGCTTTTCTCAGTTCCTGCTTCTCACCCAAACATCAGGGAGCTGGAATTCAGCTCAAGTTAAATCCTTCCTGCTGTCATTAGTTGGGCCTAAAATAAAGCTGACTTGCTTGCCTGTGGCAAAACAGTCATCCCAAATCAACTGCCATTTTAATGGAGTCTTCAAATCATGGCATACTCCATTCACACTGACCTTTCCTATCTGAGAGGATGATGCATTAAACATCAATGCTCCCAGGAGCTGCTCAAAGTGTGGAGGTGAGGAGTAAGGGAAAACCCAGGTGACGTTTAATATACATGTATTGTCCAAATAACTGTATTCATCATGGGCACATGCCAGCCTTTCTGTTACAGTGATGTTACATGCTTGGTACTAAGCTATAGATAATACAGGCTATGGAATCTAGTTCCTACTAACCACCTGAATTCCATGCAGATGACCTTTCAGCTCACTTGTGCTATTCCAGAAGGCATTTGCAATTGTGTGCTTCCTCAGTCTCCCTTGAGTGAGAGAGCCATGCTTCGTGGTGAGCTCTGAGGGTGAAGAGAGGGCAAGCTCGGCACAAGACGCAGAGGAGTGCTCATTTGTACATGCGGGAATCCCACCAAGACTTTTAGCTGGAAGCCATGATACAGGTTAAGGATCTGGTACAGACCCATAAAGACCTTGTGCAGGCTGCCTCGCTCTTTGTGAGTTCATGTGGCCTTTGATCATGTTCACTTAGAGGGTCTTGTTTCCTTGGTGTCTTCAGTCCCCTTTGACTCTTAAACTCTTTCTGCTTCTTCTTCTATGGGGTTCCCTGAGCATGAGGGATAGGCATTCTATTTAGGGCTGAGCATTCCAAGGTCTCTTGCCCCTGCATAATGTCTTTCTGGGGGTCTCTGTATTTGCTCCCATTTGCTGCAAATAGGAAACCGAAGAATCACTTTCTTGAACCAGTATTTAAGATGGTGGATGATTTATCTTTCAAATGTCACATATATGTTGGACAGTTAGATACATACTTTTAACTTTTAAGCCTTGTATGCCAGGGAATGTGCTAGACGTTTTAAAATAGATAATCTCTAATCTTCCTCAAAACCTGGATACATGGGCTATGTAGCCAGTGCTTAGACATACTTGACAGGAAGCAGCAGAAAACATTTAGTATATCCCATGTAGACATTCTCAAATGCAACTGAGAGGCATAAAATAAAATGATTATCATATGGTTCTTAAAAATGCTTTCATTTTAGATGCGTATACATTTTTAGATGAATAAATTTTGCAGAATGCTGTTCTGGAGAAAGAATGGGCATTCTCTTAAATCAGGCTTCCAAAGAACTATTTTTTCTAGTATGTCTATTATTAATAATATGGGTCAGAAACTACAAGTTATTTCCTCACGTATTTAATGGCAAACTGTGGCCCAGAAATAACCTTGGTTATCTTGTGCACAGACAAGGAGGTGACCCCACTAATCTTTCCAGTGCAGTCATTTGATTGTTGGGTTTTATTCCTAAATGTCACTACTCAAAGTTGCTATTTACTTTATTTGGCAGTTATGAGCGATGATTCATCCTCCTTGTATGGGCACATTTTTTAACAAGTTTCCCTGTCGATACCCATGACAATGATAATATACTTTCTGACTAGAAATGAGGAGTTTTGATTTTGTTTTTGTTTTTTTAACCAGACAGTTTTGTGTAATTGGTAAGAAATATCAAAAGATCAATAAAACAATAAACTATTTTCTCATCTATGTAAATAATAATTTAGTGATATTTAAAGTAATTTGATTAAAGTGTGAACAACTAAATTAACTGCAAATGCTAATTTACAAAACAGTGTGCAGAAAATATTTTCAGTGTATATGTGTGGGTAATAAAGATAATAGATTTAGCTCTCTTTCTCTATGTATGTATGTATGTATGTATGTACGTACATACATATACATGGAAGGGAAAAAGGCATGTAGGACTCCACACTGGTTAAGACTGAGGGAGGGCAGCAAACCATCAGAAAAGATAACTCTTACCTACATAATTTTCACAGGGGAAGGAAGTCAGGAAACCCAGGCAGGCACATGCCAAAAGAACAGCTACATTTTCCTCATCAAGTTTCTTGGAGGGGATGAAGAAGCCCCACCTCCTCCCTTGAATCCATAAAATGACTTCTGGAGGAGACCAATGGTAGTTTTTAGGTCATACATTCAACCACCATAATCATAATGGATCCAAATTAGGAGAAATTAAAGTATAAGTAATATATACTTACAAAGGTATGAAATTAATTCTGTGTTAAGAGTGTGAAATTATCCAATTGTGGTCTATTAAATTCAACATAGATGTACCTTAGTGACTAGATTAATAAAATAAAGGGAATTAGGGAGAATATTTAGAAATTTTATTAGCTATTTAAAAACAATAGAAGAGCAACTCAAAAGCACCCTGTATTAAGGAGAATAATCATGGCAAAGTTAAGTGCTAAATTATTTCTAATCTTAATTTGGGTATTCTCCTCTTTTGACCCAGCAATTAATTAGGATGGGTTTTTATATCTGTAGACTGAGGTTTCTCTTTAGTTTCTGACACCTCTCGAGGAGAAGTTGTTTTTACTATTATTATTTTGTCCTTTGATTTTGCTCTTGATTTTACTCAGTTGTTATGCTTATGGGCTATATAGTTCACAAATCCCTAGGACCTTGAATTTGTTAAATATTGTTTTGGCAAAATTATGTACGGCTTTCTCTATTTTTCCAGGAATAAGAAAGGAATGTATGTTTGCTATGGGAAGATGGAGCTCACGTGTTTTGAGACTGTCAGTTGCAGAACCAGACCCGCTTGGGCAACCCTGGCAAAGGAACCCTGAGCCGCCACCTGACCAATCAGGCTTCAGTTTCGTTTTGAATTAGAGGAGTATCTGATTAGTCAAACCCAGGGAGAATGCCAACACAGTACAAATGATATATTTGTTAAATATCTATCAATTCTCCATATAGCATCTTTTCCAACACACACACACACACACACACCTATTAGCTATATTGTTAATCTCTTCTTTAATCATTTTCTTTTTTATTTATATTGATTTTATGCATATGATTGCTTCCTTATACATACATTAGTGAACTGTGTGTACTTGGTGTGCAAGGAGTTCAGAAGAGCATGTTGGGTCCCCAGGAACTGGAGCAATTAATGGCTGTGAGCCTCAATATGGGTGCTGGGAATTGAATATGGGTCCTTTGCAAAAGCAGTAAGTGCTCTTAACCACCAAGTCGTCTCTCCAGCCCCCTTATTCATTTTCTTCTTCTTCTTCTTCTTCTTCTTCTTCTTCTTCTTCTTCTTCTTCTTCTTCTTCTTCTTCTTCTTCTTCTTTGATTTTTTTTAAATTTTTTTTTCGAGACAAGATTTCTCTGTAGCTTTGGTGCCTATCCTGGAACTTGCTCTTGTAGACCAGGCTGACCTCGAACTCACAGAGATCCATCTTCCTCTTCCTCCCAAGTGCTGGGATTAAAGGTGTGTGCCACCACTGCCAGGCTCATTTTCTATAACTCAGAACCTTACAAACCTAGCTCTCACCATCATTTGGCTATATCCAATTGCATTTCTGTCCATTTCTAAATTATAACATTCCAAATTTTGCCGTTTAGTGCATAGGCCTCCCAACTACTCATCTTTGTCGACAGAAGGTTTCCCTTGCCATAATATTTTCATTTTTTTTGTGACTGAAGCATGACTCTTACTTTAGATGTCATTTCTAACAAACTCCAGCTTTCTTTTGATTTTACATTTACCAGCCATTTTAGGCTTATCCTTGTGGTTTCAAAATATTTTGAAGTTGTATTTTAAATCAAGTCTTTATAAGAAGTTAGATACTAACTTTATAAGAAGTTAGATACTATCTTTTATCTCAGTTTGATGTCTAGCTCAGAGATTCATTTACATAATTGTGGTGTAATTGATTTGATAACACTGTTACACTAACTAGATTATTTAATATTATATAGTTCTTAATTTTTTCATTGTGAGTTCTTATTTTTATTGGGTTCATTAGCATGTTATCATTCTTTTCATCCTTTCCACTTATAGTCTGTCCCCCACACCCAGTGGATTTTAAGTGTCAAACTGTATTTTGAAGTTTCAGGTAAAGGAATTTCTTTCAAACAGGAAAAGAAATCATTTAAACAATTTTTGGAAGTTATAAATGATTTGTTAAACAACGCCGGGAGTTGGTATTGATTGTTAAAATGTGTTTACTAAAAATGGAAACTTGCTGGTATTAAACAGCCAGTTTAAAAATAAATACTTCTGAAAGAGAAAAATTCCAGACGATGGTAAAAATGAAAGGACACAGAGCTTCATTTTACTAAAAGCAATCTCTTTTGGAAGACAGTTTTAAGTGGTGGGTATTCTGCCCCCATCAGAACCCTCCTTTCTGACGACACTCGAAAGGGAGGCAGAGAGGCTGACAAATATTCACCAGCCTGCTTAGCTGGTTGAGTCTATAAAAACCATAATGACTCTTTTATTTATTCATCTATTCTACTCCAATATGGTGCAGTTAGCCAGTGTACACACCACCTTAACATACACTAGAAAGTTCATTGGCAGGCTCGTTGGAAAAACTCAACTTCCATTTTTCCAGTCCTTCAGCTTCTACTCTAATAAGTGTCTTTGGTCCAGGAAACAAAAATATTTCCTGACTTAGTTGCTGTTATCTGCACCCCTCTTCGCCTCTCCTGGGTAGTGTGTGATTTTCAAATCAAATCCATTTAAAAAGTTATTGCCTAAGTGGCTAAAGTTTCTTGTTTAATAAGCAACAGAATTCCTGTTTTCCCTCAACTTCAAAGATTCACAGAAACTTTAAAACATCTGCCCATGGCTTGGGCCATCCATCCCTCATCCAACACAGGGTCCCAAGGGAGCTCATTGGGAGGCAAATGGATGCTAGCAGCTCCACGCGCTAAGCGTTTTTATTCAATTCCGTCTATTGCCATATTCCTGAGAACACTTGAGAAGTGAGTGGGGGGAGAAATAGTACAAACTGGTAGCGAGCTGTCAGGGGTGTAGTTTGTCACTGCTCCACAGACAAAAGGCAGGCTGTCATAATAAACAGTGTTTATTCCCTTCACATTTGTGGCTTAGGGCTGGGGAAAGGGAGGTGTCGCTGGCTGTAATTGTAGAACACATAAATAATAATGGTGGCTTGCAAATCATTGATCAAAGTAAACAGAGGGAGTTGGCAGTGAAGAAAGCCAGAAAATAGATGCTTCCAGCACAAGCTAATTTACTACCCCTTAAAAAAAATATGTTCTTTACCCTAGCAGTAAACGTTGAATGATTTCATTTGCCTCTTCAGCTGCAGGTAAAGAAGATGAAACTTCTAAATCACAGGGCATGGGAATCATTTGGGGGAATGCAAGTATGTTCAGGTTATTTTTCACTTAAGAGTTTATAAATTAGTAACCATTGTTTTTACTAACAGGTTATAAGGAGGAACTTTTTGTGGTTCTAAATTTCACCGTGTAAAGCATCTCAGCTTGTTGGAGCTCATAGTAATGAATGATGTGGTCATTCAGATGAGCTTTCTTAGAGAACAAAATTGGTTTTAGGATCTGAGAAGAATTCCTAGTGTCGATCACACCTATATAATGTGACCTTGGCAGAACGATGGCACCTTGTACCCTGGAGAAGGCAGATGTGAATCCCATTCTCTGTTTTGGACTCCCTCAAACATGTAAAATATGGCACAATGCTCAAATTGAGTCCACTGTCATCAGCGACACCATGGTCAGCCTTCTCTGGCTTACAACCCACAGAAACTCTGTGGGAGAAGTCCCACAGGATTATGGAGGCTGAGACACCCTTCCCACATTATTACAGCATGGGGAGTTTTCTCATTTGCTGCTGGTGAAAGTGTCTATTGTGGCTTCTAATAAAAACCTGTGAAGCCACATGGGTGTCAAGTAATTTTTTTCAGCTCTTCAAGAACCTGGTGACAATGCTAAGTTCACCGTTTGAGCTCTGGGTGTGAAGTATTTCACCCTATCCGTGATGGCAGTTTTCTATCTGAGCTGTAACCTCATCTTACCAGCCACCTAATTGGAACTCCATTTCACACAAGGTCAAGGTTTTTCCTAATGGATTGCCATATGATTATGTAAACACAAAACACAACAAATTACAAATGCGAGTTTTAGCTATCTCTGGGTGTTCAAACACGTGCAATTGGCTTCGCTGTGGCATGCTGACCAGACACAAAGCTTGGGAAGGTCTAGGCAGACCTATGTCTAATCTCAGAAGGGAGAAAACCTCACCAACACATTTTAGTCATCAGTAGCCGAGCTGTAAACTTTGCTGGTGGTGTCCCTAACATTTGCTTTTGTGCAGCAGTTTTGACAGTTGCGCTGCTCACAGCGAACTGCCATCGGAGTTTGTTCTGCCTCAATGCCACTTGACTGTCACTGCCTGTCACGAAGCAGAAGGGCTCTAACATCCTAACCCCATCCGACAGGGTTTAATCATTCCTATTACTCCTGTTGCCTTCCCAGGCCACCTTGAAGCATACAGGGTACAATTTCACCCCGCCAGCAATGCCTGCTTCGTGAGCTTTGGTTGTTTCGCTCTCTGAAAAGCAATGTGGTAAGCTCTTCTGTTTTGATGAGGGGGAAAAAACACAGGTGATAAAGTCACTATTTATGAAATGAGTATTATTGAACTCAATCTGGTATGAATGAGACTACATGAGCCGCTCTCTTTCCTCTTTAAGCTGCAGTTGCTTTTCTTGGTGTGTGTACTAAGGGCTGAGAAGGGGGCGACGTTTTCTTTGTTTCACAGGAGTGGTGGAAGAGAAGGCTCTATCTCTTGATTATGGAAAGCATGCAGGACATTGTGTCTGCAGCTGCTGTCACCAATCGCCCAGTGTCAGAGATCTTTATGTTCATTTACGTCCGATTCTTGTCCTGTTTCTTGATCAGTGGCCAACTCCTCTGGCATAGAGCTGCTCTCGGAAGATACTCAGAGTTTCGTACATCATCACAAATCTCCAAGAGCATTTAGCTTACATGTGATGAAGTGATCGGGTACTAGAGATCATATAATTGGATTGTGTTTTACTTTTAAAAATAAGAGCAGCTATCAGTGGCAGATTTTCCCCAAGACCAGGAAAGACACAAGGGGGCGTTGTAAATGCTGCTAGCATTGAGCCCAGGAAGGTCCACCAGCCTATGATTGGCCCTTTGTTTTTGGCAGGTAACTGCCTCTCCTTGTTTCAGTATACCAGTGTGGGAAGAGAGGAGGAAAGCATGGCTGCGGACAAAGCAGAGAATTTGGTATGCTGAGGCCACAGCCACAGACATTGTGGTATCTCTTGAAATTCATGTTGAAGTTCAAAATTGTTTGATTTGGGCCAAATGCAGCATGTTAGTATTTAATTAATGCAGTGATTTCTGATTTCAACTTTCTGTTTAGATTCCAGCCATTCCAGCACAGTGTAGCACCCTCATTTCTAAGTCCTTGACTCAGACTTCTTAGTTTATCAAGGATGTGATTGACTTATGATTAAAACAAATCTGAATTATTTTCCCAGAATACAGTATACAAGAAAACAAAATAACTTCCTCAGTTTAGTTTTCCAACATAAATTTAAAAAGACTACAAGAGAGGAAGCAATCTTTACAACACTTTGAAAAGCTCTTAAAGATCACAATGAACTTCAAAAACCGCAAGCTGCTGAGTTGTAGAATTTTAGGGTGCAAGACTAAGAAATACTTTCCTCCCCTTGTGTTAGCATTAGAATAAAAAGCAGTATGCAGAATCTTGTGTCTTGGGTATGTGGACAGATGAAGATGTATCTACTTCTAATTTATGGTTCCTTTAGCAACAGAACTTCCCAAGCAAACAATCCTGAGCTGAACCTAGGGTCTTAAGGACAAGGAACTAGGGAGAGTTCATCAGCAGGCAAGAGACAGCTCTGCATTTACCAGCCAATTTTTTAAAAACTTAACAAAGCATTAAACGGTAGCAATACCCACGGGCAAAGGGAACCTTGGACCCACACAGTCACGTCAGTATACTTGTCTCAGGTTGCAGATTATACTCATCAAAAGTGATTACAAACAGTGGAATAGAAATGGTATTCAGATAGATTGCTATTAGAACCTTAGGATCACTTTAGAAAGACCAGTTATCCAGTGAGAATCTTGGCTGTGGCCTTGTGAGCCTGGCATTTCAAGCCTCGAGAATATACTCTCACTGATGTCTACTCAGCTCCCAGTCACAATGGCTTTGGCCATCCACACTGGATTAATAACCATATTTATGTAAATGGGGTAACATCCCAATCAACTCTCCTACTTTTTATTTCCTTTCAAATATATACTTTATATTTGTTCCCACTCTATTAAATATAAATAGCTGGATTATCTTATTTAGCATTGGGATGCAGAACACGGAGCCAGCAGTTAGAAAGCTCTATTAAATGTGATACATCCTATTCGTTATTATTTATTCTTCTGTATTGCTAAAACTATTACAGATTTGCAACATTGTTTTTGTTATATACACCAGTATAATAGTTGGTCTTTTTAATCTGAATGGGTTTTTTTGTGATCAGTAAGTTGATTTAGACCTTAAACTCTAGTTTAAATATCTACCAACATATATTTTATTTATATGTATTTATTAAAAAGAGTATTTTTAAGTTGTGTGTGATAACCTGTGATTCTGAGTTCTTAGGATACTAAGGCAGTAAAATGCGTCACTAGTTCAAGGACTGCCTGGGCTATAAAGTGTGTTCAAGACCAGTTCCGACATCTTAGTGAGACTCCGTGTCAAAATGTAAAGTAAAATAATATGGATATATTATATATATGGATATAATATCCATATAGATATAGATATCCCTATATATATGGATATCTATCTATCTATCTATCTATCTATCTATCTATCTATCTATCTATCTATCTATCTATCTATCTATCTATGTGGACCACTTGCTTATTTTCTGTGAGGCTCTAGGTTAAACTGCCAGTACCCAAAATAAGTAAATCAATAAAGATAGGGGTTTTCAAGGAGCATACTTCCCAAATGTATTCTACCGATTCTTCACATTGCTATACTACCTAAATGAACCTCCAACTTCTATTAACTAGAGATCAATCTCCAGTGTTGCCTGCTGGCTGAGAAATCCCAGCCCATCATTTTGATGTACACACAGTTACTCAGAGCCTCCTCTGTACCTAGTGTCCTGTGTTGGTATGACAAGCAGGGAAGTCTCTAAGTCACTCTGCCATCTGCTTGTTCAAAGAAAACAAACAAGATACACACAAATAATAATCAGTGCCTACAGCATTTCTTTTGGGAACTAAAATGGTGCAATATGTTACCGATGTGACCCACAGTATCCTTTCAATACACTCTCTGTGCTGTCGATTGCCACGGAAATCAGTTTTAATACTCAGCACTCTCCATTGGAGTAAACAGCCCAAGTCCTATGTCAAACTTTATGAATGTTTTTATATACCGAACTCATGATGAATCCATCTTTTTTTTTTCAGTTTTGCAACACAACTGTGGGTATTTTCCAGGAATAGCTGACTGTTAACTAGACAACTAGCCAGATCCATAATGCTCCATGTGGACTCTGGCTGGTACATCTCCATCTGCACAGCCTGCTGCCTACCTGTTTTGAATTATGGGGCCTGGGGAGGGGACTCCAATAGACAAGGGTGCAGCAGTGTAGGCTGCAGAGCACTTGCTCTGGCGAGGGAGACATTTTTCTCTTTTATGCTTTGAGAGTAGCTGATTATACGGGACCCCGACCAACCTGTTCACTTTAGAAGCATTTCCGCATGAAGAACACCTGACTCAGGGTTCACCGAGTACCAGGTGTAGATCTGATTACCTTCAGGTGTCGCGATGCTATCTGTACACATGGAGTTTAGATCTTTTCCTGCTCTTTGCCTTCTTTTCTGTGTATGCTTTAAAACTAGAATATTTTATTTTGTTTTGTTTAACAGTGTATTCTGCAGTAAGCCAATAAATGCCTTGCAGAAGAGCTGTAATCAGATCTTTCCCCATCTGACATTGGGTTTCAGTTTGGAGCACCAACCCATTATAGTGTGAGTGGCTGGAGGGCAAGGTCTGGATGCTCTCCGGGAGATGGACTGTATCTTGTCACTCATTTCATTGCTACGGAGCTATTTTTAGTAGATGACTTTTTCCTCCATTATTCTCTCTTCCCTTCCCACCTTGGTCACAGAATATGTCATATTAAAAAAAAACTAATTTGCTTTTATATTGCAGAACCCAAGTTAGAAATTTCCGGCGAACACGTTCATGATACTCATGTTCCTGCTTCCTGTTCCGTGCTCTCTCTGAAGCAGAGGTTTGAAAAAGTAGAGTTGGGCTATGTCTTTAATGATTATTTTTTTCTAAAAAATAAAACAGGTGTATTTATTTTTATTTTATGAGTGTATTTATTTTTATTTTTGGAGTATGATTCTTTGCCTGCATGCATGGTGTTCACCATGAGCATGGCAGTGCCCACTGAGTCCAGGGGATTGTGTTAGATTACCTGGAATTGGGGTACAAGTGGCTGTGTGCTATCTGGTGTGGGTACCGGACTCTGGACCTACGGCCTCTGGAAAAGCAAAAACCACTCTTAAGCTGTTGAGCCATCTCTACAGCTTCCTTGTTACCCCAAAGTATAAAACGACAGCCCTGTGGTGTGTGACAATATATATCATCCTCTCTAGTTTGTTCTTGATTGACACATGCATTCCACTTTAAATCCGAGTAGCAACAAGGGATTTCAATAACTTCTATTATGAATGTCCTTGGGAGAAATTACAGCTGCCGTCCTTTCCGATACACTACTTTGGTGCAGCGAATCCTATTTGAGGGTCAGCCTGAGACAGTATCAGAATAACTGGGCATATATAGGAAAGAAATTAGGAATGGGGGTCAAGGTTGATGTTCAGCTGAGGAGTCTCAAAATAGCAAATTGGAGAGAAACTGAAGTAATAAGCAGTAAAATGATGTGGGGAATGATAGATGCCAAAGACATGTAGCCTCACCTACTGGAAGGCAGTAGGCTCAGGTGTGAGCAGCTGAATTTGCACACTATCCATCTGTTTTTCTGTATTCTTAACATACACATCGGGCTTTTCCTCCCTTGCCCGCTATACTCAGTCAATACCCACAACACAATATGGGGTATGTCCGGACTCGAATGAATCCCCGGTGAAGGAATAACTTATGCCAGCTATGTCTGTGATCATGGGATCGTTCCTGCAGAGATGACAGTTGGGTCAGGGTGTGACGAAGCCACTGCCTCTGCCCAGCGGTACAGAACTGCCTTTCCATCCCGTGCCTCCCTGTGAGTTTTGTTACAGCGAAGATGTGCAGCTGATCGTGGAGCAGGAGGAAGGAGCCTAGCCACACCATGAAATGGAAGTTCACAGGAAAGGCAATGGCGGGCAATTTAGTCCTAGACTGAATGGGTCCACTATTTCTGCTAAGAGATTAATAACTGAGAATCGAGTTCTGTTTCTTTGAATTTAGGAAGAAGTCTATTTATATAAATGTTAATTGAAGACACAAATATTAATCCAGATGAATAAAATAACGGTCCTGGGATAGATTAAAAGGCATACCGGAGGGAATGGGGGTATTTCTACAGCCTTTTTAACATTACCTTTTCAATGATTATTTGATCTGTATATTAAGCAACCTCTAGTTGCTGTACTTACAAAGACAGGTTAAATTTGATGATAAAGTACATTAACTTAAAAGAGGCAGCCTTACAAAAGAAACTGAACTTGTTAATACATCAACCATCCTAAATATATACAATATTAGTAAAAAAAAAAAGCACAAAATATAATAACTTAAAAAAGAAATCCTATTTTGAAACACTGCTTGCCACAGTGTTCTGCAGATGAAAAGCAAGTAGAGACCTTTCTTATTACAGTCACAGGCTCTCCCTCAAACACTTTCTTTTGAGTTGGCCAAAATGAGTGCCCACTTTTCAAAAGATGCTGTATCAAACAGTGTGTTTTCCTGTGATAAGAGATCGGCTTTACTATCTTTACAAAAAGGAGACCTTCAAAATGGTTTGCAGCACGGGAACGTGTGAGACTCATCAAATCATGCAGACTCCAAAAGGACCCAAATTCTGTAAAATTGCTCCACCCCTTGTCAAGTTTTCTCGGGACATATACTCTTTTTTCTCCTCAAGATTTATGTTAGATTTATTTGTCAGTTAGTCTTGCTTTATGAAGCAAAGCAGCCCGAAGGGACTCATTTTAATTTTCTACAAAGTTAGTAACCATCATCTTTCCTGATCATAGGAAAGAAAAGACAAGTCAATATATCCTTCCCCTGGGAATCTAAAAATCAATTATTAGGAAAACAGTAGTATATATTCTTGCTCTGTTTTCTCACACAAGAAATGCTAATGTCCCGGATCTTCTATTATTATACTAGGCACTCTCTAATTTAGAATTAAAGAAATATGCTTAACAGATACTTATAATTTAGCCAAATTATTTGAAGAATATTTTAGAATTATTTGCAGTGTTCTAGATTTAAATTGTGGTGCAATAATTTTATCATGATACAGGCAATGGCATCTTGTTCTTGGCCTCTTGTCTAACAATATACTAGACAAGAATTATTATTCCATAACTTACTCCCTGTCATGTCTTATTGCTTAATTAAAGCACAACCTTCCTTTTCATGACAAGCAATTGGACTGTTAACATTATAGATGATTATCCAACCTAACATATTTTATTTTTACAGCCTCCTCCCTTCATGTACACAGGATGCTCCATCTCAGGTACATCTACCTCTGAAAACATGAAAAATCTGTTTCCTTGGTTACCTTCTGGCTACTGTACAAACTGCCCCTAGCAAAATTGTGAAGGAAATATGTGTTAGGAATTTGTAATTTAGATATAAAAATAGTAGCCCAATATCTCAAAGCAAATAGTATGTGTTGGCAATTGAATGTTTAATATTTTTTATTATTAACCAGATTAACAATAAGAAAGATACATACAAGCTTATGCATGTAGAATAAATGTAAATGAATGCATGGGTCACATATAGGAAAACCTTCCAGGTCTACTGAGGATCCTCATCACAGTAAATGAAGGCCTGGGGAGATGGTCCAGGACTTAAGAGCTTCTGAGCTTTTGAACAGAGCCAGAGGTGGGCTCCTGGCATCCACATCAGGTGGCTTACAAACCACTGCCTATAACTTTAGCTCTACAGGACCTGACAGCCTTTTTTGGACTCACTGGGCACATGCCCCCCACCATGACATACATGTATATATATACACACATGCAAATAAATAAAAATAAATCTTTAAGAAGAGAAGAATAAGTAGATGATAAAATCTACCATGCATTTGGCTTTCAACATTTTTTGTTGTTTCTGTTTTTGTTTGTTTTTTTTTCCAGTGGTAGGAATTAGAACCCAGAACGTTCACATGGTGAAAGGTGAATACCACTGAGATATGACCTCAACATTCTATTGTGTAGGTATACCAAACAGTTCAAGCACATCAAACTCTGCTAAAGTCATCTATGAATTTAATAATAATTTAATTTAACACTTTTCATGTTATCACCTTTTCAATAAGGCGAGAACAATCCTCGAGGAAGAAAAAAGAGGGAAAGAAATCAAAAGGAATTTCTAATTTCGTTATATAACAAAACACCACCATGATACAGGAATCAAACTTGATTCTACAGGAGATTTGATGAGGGAAAGTCAAAGTTCAGAGTAAGTGTGGACATGAATATCGACAAGTACATTGTATTATTTGCTTTAACTTTCCCATTGGACACCTAATAGACCAAAATGGACTTATGCCACCATGTCCCTAACAGTCTTCTCTACACATATTTTATATAAAATATATTATCATTTTTCCTCAACTATTCTAGTCCAAGGTACTATTAACTCTTACCTGGATTATTAAAATACTCCCCCCAGCCTTCCTTTCTGCGTTTCCTCCTGTTTTTTACAGTCTCACCATGAAAACCAGGGATGACCTTTGAGAGAAGGAAAGACCAGCAAGAGAGTAGAAGGAAGAGTGCAGGACAGTGGGGCAGGAGAATAAGAGCAAATACAGTGGTATGTGTGCACACCAACATCATAGTGAAACACACGTCTGTGTAGCACAACTAAGTTATTTTAAAATATACAGCAGATCACATCTGTCCTCAAATCCTCTGATCATTCATATCCTAAAAATGCCATCTATAAACATTCCTTCTATATAGACAAGAAACTGTGGCAGTGGCGTGTGCTACTCTGACTTTCTCTTGTTTTCCTGCCCATGCTAAAGAGAGGTACGTGTACATGTACTGTCCTTTCTGCTAGGAACAGAAATCTTCCACAGATTGCTACAGGGCTCCTCCCTCAACCTCATTCAAGCCTTACTTCAAACATTACTTTCTAATTTATTGAAGTACCTGTAATCACTTCTTCTGCTTCACTTTTTCAGTTGTACTTATCAGCATATTCCATCTGTACACATACACGCACACACACTCATGAAAATGTGCATGCATGTATGTGCATGTGTGTGCTCACATACACACACACACATTTATTTACTCTGTTTTGCTCTGTTCTTCCCCACAAGGTGGTCAACCCCACAAGGACGAGAAAGTCACTTCATTTTACAGTCTAGCTCAATTAATAATGAAATCCTCACTTATATTTGTTTGCAAGTGCATACATGAAATACAGATATTTAAGGGCATATAAATTTCTATGGAAAATTATGAAATTATAACTTGTATCTCTATCGGAGAAAAGAAACATTTGTGAGTATCTGTGCTGTTTTTCTAACCGTGAAAATCACTTCATTTCACAAGTTAAAACGATAACAGCAGGTAACAATAAGAATAAGGTTTTTGTTGCTTTTTCCTTCATATGTTTCCTTAAAAATGTTAACAAATACTTAAAAATAAATTCACACAATTTAAAAAATTATAATTTAGTAACGAATGCAGAGATCAAATAGAAGTTGTACATTAATAAATTACTCAGATGGACAGCCCCACATCTCAAGGAACTGTAAATGAAAAAGTAGGATGCCTAAGAAAATCACACCGGTAATACCAGAGCACCAAGCACCGAATAAGTATTCTGTTCGGATGCTTGGACAAGACTGTACAGAGGTTTCATTGTATTGTGTGTGTCTGGAGCAGCTCAGCACACATCTCCCTATGTTCCCTGTCTGACTGTGACACAATGCAGCAACTGGGAACTTAGATGTGAGGGACCATGTTCTAAAACAGAGGATAGCAATAGCTGATTTTATTAGCTTGAGTGATAGGCTATTACGTTAATGGTTTCATTTGAGGCAAGGTGGCCCCTGCTCATCATAGCGCTGACTGGGCTTCATTTGGTAATGACTTATAGCTTTCTGTCAGATGTCAGCACTGTAATTACCCAGCACATAGGGAGAAAAAGTTAATACCCTTCGAGTATATTTTATGTACTTTTATCCAAGGGTATCATCAACATAGTGTTGCAAATACCTTAAGTTTTCTGTTAACTAAATTAAAAATAATTGAATTCAAATAGAATTATCTGCCAAGGTTTGGAACATATGACTACTTTTTCTACTAATAAATATTTCTATGGATATGAGACTAATTGCACACACACTGTGATAGCACCATTTCATAATTATTGAATATATAAATTCTTGAGGGATTTGAGTCATTTCATGTATAATTTCATAGAGAACAATTTTAAGCATCATACATTGCTTAGACTATAATCTGGAATGAAGGGATGCTATGAACATACAATTACAGAACAGGAAAGTAAACACTAGCCTTTGGAGGCATAGGCTTCCTGCTCAGTTACAGGGAAATAATGTTTGAGCAGCAATGTTACAGTGTGCAAGTCTCACTGCCTTGATACATTGTATTTGGATACTATTAGCCACTAACTTACAAAAAGTCCCTTTCCCCTTGTTGTGAGATGTTCCTGATGGTCAGAGCAGTTTATGGGTTTTTGGTATTTGTTTGTTTGTTTTTGTTTTTGTTTTGTACAATGTTATCGAGTTATGATAACATTGTTAACATTGTTGATATTTCTCAATTTTCACTCTGATTTTTCTCACAGGTAATGATGATTTTTTGGATGGATAGAAAAGTGGCCATTTTATGGTGTTATTGGAAGTGGGACTCCATGTTTTTCTTGAAAGACGAGGCCCAGCAAAGTGTAGCGGGGCAGACAGAGAGATGTGGCGGAGGCACAAACACTTCTAGTGTTTGTGGACCACCAGATTCTAGAACAAGCCTTTCATTTCTTGTTCTTAGTTCACAGCAGTTCCCTAAATATTTCATGGATCTACTACTATTTCCTTCTATGATTATCATATGATTTTATCTATTGTTAATTCCTGGGTATTTAGATGTAGTCTCCAATGTCTGAATATTTCCTTTATTTCTAGTTTTTATACTAATATTTATTTAAGTATAGTACTTTATGCATATTAATTCCTTTATATAGATTTCCCTTTTTTTCTTTAAATTTTTTATGTAGTAAAGGCCTATTTATATTTTTCAAGTAGTACATACATTTTATTAATGTAAATAAAGAAATAATTTAATGTCATATAGTCTATCGTAGTTTAATGTCTTCATTTGAAGCAAATAGGCCTAATCTATGAATTTTACTTCAGATTATTAAGATCCTAGATTCTGCCAAATAGTTTAATTAGATTTCAGGCAAGTGGGAGCCTTACTATATCTGGCCATTTCTTTCAGGATGAAATAAATATGAGAGAAACATTTTAATATCATCACGGGCTAAAACTGTGGATTAGGTGTATTTACAACTAAGTAAATTTCTAAAAACTAAATTCTAGAACCAAGATTGGATTTGATTTCAAACAATCTCTGCATAGCATATGCACTGGTTGCTATGCAACACAATTTAATATCAACAAATGTTGCCAAGTGATTTTTTTTTACATACTGTAATTGGCTTGCAAGTCTTGCTGCATGAAACGTGTAAGGAGAAAGTGATTATTCAAATTTAAATGCTTATGTTAAAATGTTAATTTTTATAATTAAAAAAAACACAACACAAAACCTACATCTTAAAACTGAAGAAAAGAACTGCCTTCTGTGTTAATAAATGTGCAACGGCCTGGAAAGTTCCTTCTCTACCCTTTGGGAAAGCATAGAACATATTGAGTAACTTTTTATGCTGGTCTACTCACCTAGCTTCTCTGATGAGTTGGCTGTGGAAAGCCTACATAGAGGCAGAGCTCAATTAGTGTAATTTATGTATCCTTGGACGTCAATCACTCCTGTTGAGAGGTGGGACTCACAGGCTCTCAGTGCATTAATTAAGAACCCATCTCAGCAGAGCCATCTTTCTACCTAAGGACCAAAAGGAAAGTTTTAATTAGATTTTTAAAAGCAAGGATGTCATATATGAAAGCAAGTGTAGCTCTTTAGTTGGAATGAGAGGCAACAACTGGAAGGGAATATTCCAAACAATACCAAGAGCAAAGGTTCTTAGCCATCTGTGGCATGATGAGAAGAGAAGAGTCCATCCCAAGCGTGGGTTTCTACCTTGAACAGTCACTTTATAGGAATCACTGAAGTTTGACTCTGTTGTTCCATTGCCAACATCATTATTGTGCCCCTGTCCAATTATTGATGCAGAGTTGATGCTGATCAAGTGTAATTCTGATGTGGAGGGCAGACTGTGTTTTCCTCTGATGACTGCCTTTTGTTCCAGGCTGGCTTTGCATGGAATATACACTGGACAACACAGTGCAAGTTCAGCAAAAGGGAGGGAGGGAACTTGCACAGCACATCAATTTCATTGGTCCAGTGGTGGAATGAGCGTACCTTTGCTTGCTAACCTAAAAATCCAGGGACTTGGGAGAGGGGAAAACGAGCTAGGCTCACTGTTGTCAGCTGCTCGAGAGAGTCTATTCTCCTGGAATGGCTTGTGTGAGGCCATCAAACATACTCCTTAGGGCTCACTTGGGAAATAATAGATACATTATTGATTAAAATATTTATAAATTCAGGGAGGGAAAACAAATTTTAAAAGCTAGTTCAGATCCTAGAAGGGAAAGCTACCTACTAATAGCTATTAACCCTTCCCCCTCCATATTAGAGGGGGGATCAGACCACATGCTCTGAAAAATAAAAACAAAGGAGTTTTCAAGAAACAAGGGAAAAAACCAAAACTGTTGAAACCAAAGAAAAATAGAAGAAACGTTAGACAATATACCCTAAGTCATAATTTGTAAGCTCTAAAATTTAAAATTCCAAATAATAAAAAGCAGAAATGAGAAATTTCTTTTAATATTATCAGTGTAATATTTCTGCTTTTTGGAAAGGTTTCAGATAAAAGGGAAATATAAACCTGATCACACTGATCTCCAAATAAGTGATCTATAACATGAAGGGTTTCTAATAAACACGACTAGTGTGATGCAGAGATGACATAGAAATCAAAGAAAGCTCTTCTCTCTGGCTCCAAAGACCAGAATGAGGGTTTCTGGCGCCTATCATTACCTGCATCTTTCATTTTATTTTTAAAGGGATGGTGTTTAGGAGAGCCCGTTACTGTCTACACTATAAATTTACCAGTGACGAGCATCCCTGACATGTACTGAATAACAACAACAACCCTGACAAAAGGGGCTATAGATTTTACAGGTATATGGCTCGTGCAGTGTGTGCCTAAATGAAAGGATGCAATGGAAGCTTGCTGTAAAGACAATTTGTCAGAAGAATAAGGGCTAGAAAATGGTATCTCCTCATTTATGTTAATGTTCATAAAGATATTTTATAATCCTTTCTCAGCGCTTTCCTCCTCACACATTTTCCCAGATACTTTGCCTCATTTGCTGTGTGCATAATGTTTATTACACAATCCGTACAGTAGTACTCCCCAGACACAGGTTGGCAATTGTGTGGGCTATACCAATCTTGTGTGCATGATTAATTTACATAATATGGCATCCTGCATTGGAAGACCATGATTGTGTCCTCAGATGCATGTTTTTATTTCCACATAAGCCAGAGAATATTATAAGTCAAACAATCTCTTGAACATGTTGTGTTTAAGGATGTCTAATGTTTGGTAGTGCATCTAGATATTATGCTTGAATTGTTGACCGTAGGAATTTTTTTCCAGGCAATATTTAAATTATATTTTCAATATTGTTATCTTGTTAAATATTATTGATTTGATTTGCTTTGATTATTTTTCAAAGAAATATGGTACCAACTCTTCTCTTGCCCTAAAACACTTAAATTTCGCCTTGTGTACTGAAGGCTCTTTCCAGCGACATTAGCTGTACCCACTCCTGTGTGCCCCTCATCAGTTCACATTTCCCACATGTATGGAGAAAGAACTCAACAGAACAAGTACGTGTGAGATTGGGCAGGACATTTTTTTTAAAAAAATGATTTTAGTCAAATATAAGAATTTTCTTAATTCTTATTAAGAACCAAATTTTAGTGTTTAGGGTTAAAGAATCCTTTCTCTGAATGAAAATTTCTTCTATACCTATAGGAATCTGACTTTTTCTGATTTCTTCTTTTGTTTTGTTTGAGTTCTTATGTAAGTTCTCCTGTAGTCCAAGCTGTCTTCCAAAGCCTGATTGTTTGGCTTTGACCTCCTGGAGCCACCATGCCCACCTCACCTTGGCAATGGTCTTACCTGAACGTCTGGGAAGTTCTGCTAGAGCAGAGTCCAGGTTAAATTATAAAAGGAGCAATGTAACCATACAAAGTTTTGTGAATGGCTCTGGAATTGTTCACCATAGTAACATGGTGTTTTAAGGAGGACACCTTGGTCTGTCTGGAGATGGGTGACCAATGGAAAAACAGAACTCATCATTGCCCTATATCTAATGTATACTATAGGGGATTTACATAATTTCTCTAAGGCGGTTGGGCTTTGCTCATGATTTTAAATACAGCACCATAGACAGTATTCTTTTTAATGGTATTTGGGCATATGTATCTACACATAGCTGTGTGACTCTAGAAAGGAAAACCTAATAGTTTCCATCAGTTAGACAAGTGCATGTTTTGAACACGTACATATTTCATTCACTGAAACTTGCCAGGCTAGTATTTATTAATTTACCACATGTTTTAAGCTCATGGGACTCATATCCAAAGGCAAGCCATAATGAAGCTGGAGGTAAAATGACCCAGTTCTATGCTGTCTTAGCAGTGGTGATTAAATGGGGAAGAGTAGGCTCATTGTCTGACCTCCTTTACTTTTCCTGAGAAATTACATTGGAAGGAAGAGAAATTCCTCATTAGAGTGTCTGTGAGGGGGGAAAAAAAGACTATACAGACCTTACGTTAGAACTTTGAGTTCAGAAGCACATGCAGATTAAATACCACCAATTGGGAGTTGCAAGAGCTTTTAAACGAAAACACTAAATGTGGATTTATTTCATGTGTCAGAATGGCAATAGTGAAAAGTATTATTAGAGACTTTATTTCTCTTGATGTGATCCTATACAACAGATTTAAAAGCACTAATTCAATCCCATAAAAGCAAAGCCAACCTTACTCCACCAGCTCTTAGGACAGCAGTTCTGAACCTTCCTAATGCTGTGACCCTTTAATGCAGCTCCCCATGTTGTGGTGACCCCCAACCATAAAATTCTTGTGTTGCTATTTCATAGCTGCAATGTTGCTACTGTTATGAACTGTAAGATCTGATAAGCAATTTTTGTGAAAGGGGTGATCAACACCTCCCCAAAAAGGGTTATGACCCACAGGTTGAAAACCACTGATCTAGGATGTGTAGGGTTGGAGAACTATGCTGTTTTATTGCTTTGTCGTCTGTTGTTTAGATAAATTTCTTTTTTCTTAGACCATATAGGCAAGATGTCTGGGTGGGTTATCAGTCTTTTATCCTTGACATTTTATTATTTAGTTTTAATGCTGGGATATTTTATTGTACATGAGCCTGGAGGTTTTCTGCTTCCATGTGTTTATAAGACAGAATAATAAATAAATGATGATTTAGCCCAGTGTTAATATCTGAGTTGTGGTGAGTTTCATATTTTTTAAACCTTTTCCCAATTTTGACAGAGGAAAAGCAGTCAGCTTCCAGTGACTTTTATGACATTTAAATTATTCGGGGGAGAACACTCCTTACGTTTTATGGATGCTGGGCTGTGTAAGTGTTGTCAAGTAATACTTACTTGTGTTGTGGTGCAGATGCCACATTGCTCTGCTGAAATTATTTTATCACTTAATAACAATGAGAAGAGTACATGAATCATGAGTTCTCTTTAGGACATGTTGTAGTGTAAATTTCAAAATCAAATAGGAATTCTCTATTTGTAGTTGCCAGGAGGACCACTACCATGCATTTTAGCAATGAAGTAACAATAGTGAAAGAATAGTAGGAAAATCCCCATTTATTTAAGAAAACATGATTGTTTTATGTAATGAGCATTTTACACTTCCCTGTAATTCTATATGTGCACATTAGCATATGTTCTCCATGCGTGTGAATTGTATCTTTATTAATTTAAATGGCTTCCTTTAAAGGACAGAAAGTGGGAACATTTTAATATTAACAAATACTCAATATTTCCAAATAATCTTGTGAATGTCATGACATTTAAAAAGATTAGCTTTTATGGGGTTATTTCTTTGAAGTTCCTGTATTTATAGGAGATTTTAAATAGATATCTTTTCGTTATTCTCTGATGTTTTCTCTCACTCTCTCAACAGTAAAGGTGCACTTACATTTTTATTTTCCTTAATTCCAAAGAAGAGGAGGAAAGAATGTAAAGAAATATTTTCACCACTCTGAAAAATCTTAATGGCTTAAGACCTTGTTTAACAAGCTCTTTTTTTATGTAAATTATGAATGAATCTCTTTGACAACACACTTTATAATTGATACCAGCTATACAACAAATATCTGATTATATATATACATAGGTATGATGTGGGATTTCCTCTCTGTGTGTTATGATTACCATTGGTTAATAAAGGACTGCTCTGAGCCTATAGCAGAGCAGGATAGAAAGTGCTGGGCGGGGAGGACTAGGCTGAATGCCGGGAGAAAGGAGGTGGAGTCAGGGAGATGCCATGTAGTCCTGCTGGAGACAGACGCCAGAACTTTACCTGGTAAGCCACAGCCACGTGGCAATATACAGATTAATAGAAATGGGTTAAATTAATATAAGAGTTAGCCAATAAGAAGCTGGAGCTAATGGGCCAAGCAGTAACTTAATTAATACAGTTTCTGAGCAGCCAGGAACCAACAAGGGGCCTCCCACTACATAGGTATGCAAATATTCACGCATATATGTTTAAGGACAGTTAATCTCAACTGTCAACTTGATGAGCTCTAGTGTCACTAGGGAGATGGGACCGTGAGCTTGCTGTGGAGGATTATTTTAGCTAGTTTATCGGGGCTGGAGAGACAGCTCCGTAATTAAGCTCTTCCAAATGTCCCAAGTTCAATTCCCAGCAACCACATGGTGGCTCCCAACCATCTGTAATGAGATTTGGTGCCCTTTTGAGAAAGAGGCCTGGTCAATTATCCCTATCAACTTAGACCATGAAACCAAATATAGATAAGTTTAACAAAACTGCCATATACAGTCTTTCCATGCATGCGTCAGCATTGCCAGGGCAATAAAAAAATTGAGGAAGGATGAGCCAGCTACATGGGTGGATCAGGATTGTTGAATGCTTAAGAAAAGAGTAAGTTATCTAAGCAGAGACATATGTCTCTCTATATCTCACTGTGGACACAGTATGACCACTTTCCTCAAGTTCCTGCTAACAAGACAGATAAACTAACTATCCTGGAACTATCAGCCAAAACAAACCCTTTCTCCTTTTTGTCACATTTTCTCCAGGGTATTTTATCATAGCAAAAGAAGAACAATGACCATTATGCCTAACATGAAATTCTTGAATGTCTTTCATTGTTAATAATAATGGACTTTAACATGTATTTATGGGGAGTTGGTGGAAGGTGGATCTGAGGTACTGACACTTCTATTTCCTCAATGAACTTTGATTGGACCCCTTCACAAGTAACAAGCACCATGTTGTATTCAGAGACTAGGAATAAATAAGCAAACCAGGAAATTCTCCTCATTAAACTTTAATTTTGCTAGATATAGAGAGCTCTGATCGAAGATTTCAGTGCATTTTTACCTAGTCTGTTTCCATACTTACCCATTTTAATGGTGTCCTGATACTACTATCTGTCCATGGGTGTTCACTTTTCTCAAATGTTAGACTGTATATATTTTCACTGAAGTCTGATTTGACATATAAGATGAGGGAAAAAGCAATTCTAAATTACCCCCAGGCATTCAGTTTAAAGAGAAAATTTCAAAGATACATTTATGGCTTAATAATTAAATCTGGGTGAACATGCCTGCTGGGAACTTCTACAATATCAAAATAGAATGGCAGCTTTCAAATAACTAACAAAGGGTGTTTTCTTTCGAAGATTTGAGCCACAGCATATTAGTATTTAATTGGTTTTGAATTTTTAAATGCATCATGTCTGAGTTCCTTGGTAAGAAGTTTTGAGTAATCATTCAAGTACAATCTGAGGAACACTGGGTAAGAATCAAATTCTCAACATCACTCTTTAGCAGGGACTCTAAGTGCATGAAAGAACTCTAATTTCCTTGGTCCCAAATCTGAAGTTTTCTCCCTTACCAACACCATGAGCCATAAGATACTCAACCTTCCACAGACTGACCTGAAGATGGGGGCCTGAGATTAAGAGCAGTGAACACGCGTAAAGGACAATTAGGGAGAGTTTCGATACCGATCAATGGATCAAAATCATATGAGAAGCTAAAATTATTCTTGAGTTCAGAACTTACATTGACTCTCTTGTAAAATTAATTATCCTTTGTTTAATAAGATGACACAGAAAAATGACACTAATCTAGAACCTAAGGGGTCACAAAGATGCATACATTTATCAACTCTTTCAAAGAAATCCCTATACTGGTTATCAAAAGATCTTGAAAAGTAACTCCATTTTATTATCATTATTATTTTTAATTTTTCAGTTGAGCTATACATTTTTCTGTGCTCCTCTTCTTTAAGCAACTCCATTTTTAAGTTTACATTTTGTCATAAAGCCCTTTCAGATGATTAGACATAATCACATTTATATCTATTGACATTTGCTTCTCCTTATCTATCAGGAACCAAGGAAAAATGAAAGTTCACTTTGTTCTATGGAGACAGCCTTAATTTAAAGAAATTCTTATGTGACTGTTTTAATTGCAGAGGTCTAAGGACAGCAAGGCAATTCCCAGTCTTTGTGGGCATCTCAGGCCGTATAAAATCACAACACTTTAGAGTACTCTCAGAACAGATAGGCAGTTCTAATTTGTGTCTATTCTCTTTCCTCATTTCCTTTCCAATAAATAATGGATAGACCAACAATGGGGCTTGCTGACTTTCTAATTCTTCTTATATACAAAAATTATCTGCTGGAAATAAATTAGTGTCTATACAATAGTCTGCAAATGGTTGGAAAGTAATTTGGTGGTTCTTAAGATGCTGCATGTGTTCTGTTTTGTTTTTGAGCCAATTAATCACTCCATTCGTTTGCCTGTTCTATGCCTACCCTCTCCCCACTTATCCCCACCTCTAAATAATCCCTTCCACACCAAAGTAGCTGGAGAGCCCCTCCATTCTTTTTGACTCTCTTATCTTGATTTGCTATCCAATTTCCCATTAATTAGAACACAGTGACACAGCAATGGTATAAATGCAAATATCATGCAAATCTCTAATGGAAAGCTCTTCTGAAAGCAAACACAATTGATAATTATGTAAAGTTGGTATCTCTGCTGATTACAACATTATCTGATTTATGAAAAGGATATTTTGGGTAAGCAGAATTTCAAATTTCCTACTACTTAGCCATTTAAGCACCATTACATTAATTCCTATTGTGTTTGCAATCTTCAAAACACAGGGTTACACACACTTCTGTATATTAAGTAAAGGACATGGGAAATAAAAAAGATAATCTGCATTAAAAGTTATTAAGACTTCTCCAAATATCCAATGGAGAGGGAGTGAGTGAGGCATTCTCCTTTTACTGCATGGCTTCCAAACAGTTTTCACTGATTTATGGAGATCCTGCTGCTACGGTTCCACAGAACCAGTCCCTTCATGCACTCTGGCAGGCCACAATTGGGTAGAGTTGTGGTGGACCAACTCGAGGCCCTGGATGCAGGATATGGGAGGAGTTTCAGTGAGGGTCCAGCATTGATCAGGTATACCAGAAGCCAGAGATCTTGAACCGGACCAACAACTCATTGCAATAAACATTTGCAAGTAAAGCAGAGTGAACGAAAATGTACGCTGCACAACACACCAGAACTCCCACTGCCACTAAGACGAAAGGAAAGATGTTGGAGAGGCAGGAAAGATGGAGGAGCAAAGTGGGTCTCTTTTGTTGTTGGTGTTGTTTGTTTTGTTTTGAATTAATGTATTTTTTTAAATTTTCTTTTGTGGAGGGACACTATGGGGATGAGGAGCAGATATGGAGGGACTTTGAAATGATCAGGGCCGGGATACACGATGTGAAATTCCCAAAGAATTAATTTAAAAAGTTTTTTAATGAAAGAACAATATTTTCCTCTTGGGATTTATTTTGGGCATGGCCTATTAGCATACTCCTTTTCTCATACGCATCTTATCTGTTCTTCCAGCCCCACCATTTCCCAGCACCTACCCAGACAATTCTCAGTCACCATTGACGTTGGATTTCCTGCTTCAGATTGTCATTAAAACAGATTGAAAGACTAAGGAAAGATTTGACGACTAATTTTGTGCCCGATAAGCAAAATATATGCAGAGTTTTTTTTCTTGGATTCATATTCTTTTTTCCTTTCCCATTTAATTTTATATTCTTTCTGCCTTTGAGGTTTTTATGTAAGTTTGAGATTGATATATAAATAAAATACAGCCTGACCATATCTCATTAATCTTCTATACTCTGAGTTACAGAGCTCACTCTGGCGCCCAAGGTGATAGAACCAGCGGAACAACCATTTTCAGAGAAAAACTTATTCATAAAAATAAACATTTGTCTCTTTGCTACTTTGTTGACATATAGCATGAAGTACTAAGTTCTATGACTTCATTTCATCTTATATTCGTATACTCAGGAAAGGGATTGCTGTTTTAGTCATCCAACTTCAGGATACATAAAAAGTTACTGTTACAAAAGCCATATTAATCTAACATATTAAATTAAGAACCCATTACCTTGTATAGTCACTGAATAAGTTCTTATTGAATGAATGAAACTTTATTAAATGCACTTGCTTATTAAACAATGATTATTCACACCTTACCAGGAACTTTCACTAATATTAAAATTCAGCAGGGGTTTTGAAATCCAGAATTCTTTTGCCTATTTCATTAACTAATAGAGCTTTACAAATATTTATTTATGCTACTTTTATAAATATATCTTTTACAATATTCATTTTTTGCTTCTTTATAAAATAGAGGTGATGTTCAAAGGATCAACAGACTATACACTGTATATGTGACATAAATCAGTTCTGCAAAAATGACTTGAACAATGATAATGTATATCAAATACATGGTTTTATCTGGGTGGTCTACAATTCATAATGTCAAACAGGATTCTTATAATCTTTATGTTATCTTCTGAAATTCCCATCTTTGCATACTGCAAACTGATGCCAAAGGGCTGTCAAGAACATATGAAGGTCATAGATCTTATGGTCTCAAACACATAAACAGTGTGAGTCATATTTTCTCTTTGGGGTCTGCAAAGCTTCAACCACACAACTTAATTTTGAGAGCTGCATTAGCTACACGTACAAGTCATTCTAGAGACTTATTTGAATTTTATCATGTAATCAGAGCATGGGATTCTCTATATTGATTGTTTTAGTTAGAATGTATTAAGTAATAAAGGTATGAAGGCAAATTTCTTATAACTCCAGAGAAACTATGCATATTAAACAATGGAGGTCTATTGTGTCAGAATGGGAGTTTTCTTCCATTGCTTCATTTTCTTCATGCAGGCATGAATCTATCTAGGGAAGATTTTTTATTTTATTTTATTTTTTTGTCAGTAAGGTGGCCATGCATTTGATTGGATCAGAAAGAATGTAAGTTTTTCTCTATCACCTTGACTTTTCCAGTATTTCCATTGCATGGGAGATGGATATAGTTATGGCCTTGCTCAAACCAAGAGGATGTTATTAACATCTATGGAGTGGCAGAGCCAGGTAGGGATATGGGTTCTCTGAAGGACCCAGTGGAGATGATGCCCCCTGCTAGCCCAGACTAGTTACACTGCCACATCAAAGAGGAATGCATTCTGTTTTATTTAACAGATTGTTCACGGGCTTTCTTTGTAATGTAACTTAACCTTTTCTCTAATACATCTGTTCATGGTGTGGCTACAAAAGCTTCTCTGGGAGGCAGAACAAACAAAACAACCTGGTAGCGTTTTCAGATCCCTCTGAAGAGTTTGTCCTAAGCTTTCATGTTCTGGAGTCCCTTCATGTTAGCTGGGCTTCTGCTCTTGCTTTCCCTTGTTCTTCAGAGGGAGGATGGAGGAGAACCGAGCAAACTGTGACATTTCTTTCCAGGGATACAATGAGAAGCACAGATGGATGACATTACATCACTCGTCTTCCATTGTTTTCATGGCTTCTATGGTCGTTCACGATCTGTTGAGGTCCAGACCAAATTTCATCTCCTCCAGAAATTAAATTAGCATTTTTGAGGTTGATGTGATGTTTTAATTTTGCATTGTTCTCATAATTATAACGGTATGTAGAGCTTCCCTGCATTTCTTAATGTACCTTTCTTATCCTCTATTAAAATAACAGAATGGCTCTCCTGAAAGATTTATATAGAGTTTATTGTGTAGAATTATTGATGTTTTACAGATATTTAAAACATCATAAATACATTTTATTGTAATGGTGAATAAATTTGCATTTTTTAAATAATTAAAATGCTATATTTAAAAACATCAACTTAATAATGTATCTTGCATATGAACTATTTATAGTCATTTAGAAATTATGTAAGCAAATAATAATAATGTTTCCTTGTGTTCAATATAGACACGAATAAGTATCAGATGGAAATAATTACTTTTCTTTTCAACTTAACATTGTCATATCTTTTTATAGCTAGGTAAAAATTAAAAACATAAGAATATACAAACTTTAGCCGCTATAATATTGTTAATCACATGAACATCATCAGACTGATATAATTTGGGATGAAAACCTATAAGTAATCACTTGTGATTTTCACTCAGTGTCTTATTTACTAGATTTTAACATCAAATCAAGTTTCTCCTATCAAATTAATTCATAGTAATTCCTTGATTCTTAATATGAGGGTTAGCTATCAAACCTGTACATTAGCTCGTCTTTGTCAGTTGGCCTCCAATCACATTAGAATCTGAAAATACACATGCGCGTGTGTGCGCGCACACACACACACACACACACACACACACACACCACATATGTGTTTATGTAGTCTAGCCAAATACGTGGGTGAGCCAGCCTGATGGAATGTTAATAATTGCTGTGTCTCAAACTCTGGATTTTTTCCTTGGAATATAATTTTCTCAGGAAATGTTTTTCCTCTGAAAACAGAAACAGACATAAAAAGGTCACAGATGGGCCAGGGAACTGACTCAAACCTCACATACAACCCATTCTCTGAGCTTTGAATGCTGGTGAAGTTCTCTGACCATAAGGATGTTGTTCAATCAAATAGCACAGTTTTTTTTAAATAAGTATATGTGGTTTGTGTGTGTGTGTGTATATATATGTGCATATACAATATGTATATCCAAATGCTTACAAGTTTGAGAATCATACAGAGAAGATATGAGTTTATGAATTTCTTAGTTTCATTTCTCAAATGCTTTAATTTAAAATTGCCGTAATTTATAAATTAAGAACTTTCTTACTTCCAGAACATGCTATGTAAGTTTCTCAGGGAGAAGAAACATGAGTAATCTTAATCTTACCCAGGACTAGATTTTTCATGGTGCAATATCAGCAAGGCAAGGCGTGATTTGACTATTATTGCTTCCTAAATGGATTTGAGTCTTGCTTCACAGGGACAAATTCATGCCTGGAACTGTAAACCTGGTCAAAGCTCATAGCTAGAGAGCTCATAGGCCATATTATGGACTCTTCTATTGTTATTTTGCTAAATGGACAGGCTGTCAAATTGCCTTCTTAATCCTTACAATGACACCACAGACTTTGGCTTCTCTTAACTCTGATCACTCACTGAAGTTCTGTTTGCGATGGGCAGCAGGCGATGCAGAGACTCCTCACTGACCCAAGTGCTTAGAATAAGTGACTAAGTGGACTGAGCCCCAAATGGGAAATCTTTATCACACTCCCACACGTCCCTCAGCCCCGTTGCAAGAGTTCATAGAAAAGAATGAAGAAAGAATGTAACAGACAGAGGATGTGGGTGAGTGCCTGAAAAGCTCTCTTCTAGACATGACATGGCTCATGACCTCATGAACTCACATCGACTGTGGTTAACTGCTCCAAACATGAGCAATGTAAAGCCAGACATAATTTCAGCATCAGTCGGGGAGGAGTTCGCAAGGGCCTTTCCCTAACTGAGGAGCTATTGATAGCTCATAGATGCCGGGTGGGGAGAGAATCGTTCTCTGGTAGTGTGGCCACTGCTGGATTGGTTATGCCTCAGGGATGGCCTCACAAACATGTACATAGAGGAATGGAGATGTGAGGGGCGGTATGATTGTATTTTGTTGTTTACATATATGAAATTCTTAAAAAACAAATATTTAGAAAATAGTATTGTTTCTAATATTGGAAGATCTGATCTCCTCTGAGGCTCAAGAAACTCATGTTAAAAAGACAAACTGACTAATCTCTCTCTCTGACTCTCTACGTCTCTCTCTCTCTCTCTCTCACACACACACACACATACACACACGATCCTAAGAAAATAATACAATCTTTTAATAATTAAATAAAAAAATTAAAGAAGCAAAAATATCCAAAGTGCATGATACTAAATTCAGCAAAGGCGCTGGATCTCCCTAGGGTCACATTTAAAGTCAACATGTACTAGTTAATGAGAAGTATTTCCATTTCGTAGTTTAGTTTACAACTTTTAAGTATGAACAATTAGTCAATGAAGATTAGACATTCAAAGAAGCTTTTAGTATAAAGAAAGAGATCAAAACAAACAAGTAAACAAAAGCTCCAAATTTAATAGACACTCTTCAGGAGAAAACAAAGCTTTATTTAAAATGCATTAATTTCCTCCAAGAGATAAAATTAAGAATTTCATCCATCCACAAAAGCAGTGGGTTATTAACCATGAAATATATTTTGAAAACAAAGAGCTTTCGGGGACTTAAAAGTATACAGAAATGAGAAACTCGATAGAACATCACAATATAAAACATTTGTAATCTGAAACAAAGAGGAAAACAGAAATCTTACATTAGTGAACCCTTACAGGAATTAAGTTGTCTAGAAATAGAGAAAATGCAGAAGAGGTAATTGCTATCCAGTAAGGAATGGTGAGGGCCTTGCTAACTTGCTGGAACTCTGACAGGTTGGCCTGCTATAGATTCATACATTCACACTGCAAGGAGGCATTAAGGAGCAAATAATTTATTTTTCTTTGAAAAACACCAGGATCTGGAAGAGCATCTTGTGCTGGTTTGCTGTATTCTGAACCCTAGAAGATACCATGATAAAGGCTAACTAGTTTTTCTGTGTGCCTCACTAGAGAGGTATTCCCAAATTCTCACTCTGTTTTTTTTTTATACAAGCATATTTGTTAATCATTTTCTTGTATTGAGCATGCAAGTCATGCTTGAATGTAAGTAAATATTTTCAGGGATAAGGAGAAGCCTTCATATATTTCCCTGGAGTTATCTCAAGGGTGGTAACATTTCTTTGGAGAGATAACATTTTCTCTAATTTCCAAGGTCTGTCATGCCCAGCTCTTTTCCATCAAAATGCACAGATAGTCGTAGTCCGAACTATGAGAAGCCCATGGAGAAAAGACCCCAAACACCCATCAAGAAAATAATTAAGTAATATTCCCAATGACACTTGGTTCTTAGACTTATATATATGAACATAAACCCTCACTAGTTCCTATCACACTGGTGTTTCAGAGTTTGTAGACAAGCTAAAACTTCAACATACTGCTTACGCTATTGGAGAATGTACTTTACAAAACGGAAAAAAAGAAAACCTAAGAATTCTGTGAATGAGTCAGGAGAGGAGTTAATAGTTCAGGAGAGGAGTTAATAGTTAATGGGGTATCTTGGGAAGACAGCTTCATGAAGGTGCAGTTGACAACCAGTACAGAATACATAGATTTAAGGTATATTATTTAATATATTTTGTGTGTATATGCCTTTGCATCCATGTGGACTAGAGGTCAAGTGTGGGTTTGGTTTCTTTGGTTAGAGATGGAGGAGCACGTTGGTCTGAACTTTTCCCTTTAGTCTTGGTTATCTAGTTCCCATAAGCCATGGATCTGCCTATCTCTGATTCCAAAGTTCTAATTCTCCAAGCATATACCCTCACATCTAGCCTTTGTACATGGGTGCTGAGGGCCAAACTCAGATCTTGGTGCTTTTACAAGTATTTTACTGAACCATCTTTCCAACCAGGGACTTAAGAGACAATTTGAGATTTGTGATAATTGATCAACTTGATAAATCGCCACAGAAACAAAACTCTGGATGTGTCTATAAAGGCCTTTGTAGGCTAGGTTGAGGTAGCAAGACCTACTCTAGACATTTCTGGTGCCACGGCATGGCCTGGGATTCTAAACTGAGTAATAAGAAAAGCAAGTTGAGCAGTAGCATCCCTCTCCCTGCTTCTGACTGTGGATGCAATGCTCTCGCTCACTGCCTGCTATTCCTGCTGCCAGGCCTTCCCTCCATAATGTCGTATATTCCCTCGAACTGCAAGCCAGTATCCTCAAGTTGACTCTTTTCAGGCATTTGATTGCAAGAAAAAGGAAAGTAGACAATACAAGGGCTGAGTTCGCTATCATATTCAGTATCATTGCACGAGCTGGTTGTCCAGCAGAGCCCGGCCTAATCATTACTTTATGTACCTTGATGATTTCCTGATGATGTTTTTGATCTGTACTTTGTGTCTTTGTTTTGGTTAGTTGGTTAGTTGGATTTGCATATTTTAATCTAGCAGGTACTCAACTATGATCAAGTACTAGAGAAGTTTGTTGAGCAGGGAAGCCTCTTCCTCCCCTTTCCTCTGACATGGATTAGTTCCTACCCTCTGTGCTTGTATCAGTCTCTGTCTTCACATCTTCTCCGCAGATATATCAAACTCACTTCCAGCTTATGTCTCTAGAAACCTCCTTTCAATGATGCTGATTTAATATCCTCCAATATTTCTTTTAAAGTTAGTTTGAATAAAACATAAGAATAAAACTTTATTGGGATTCAACTTCATTTTCTTCAAAAAAAAATTGCCCAGTGTAATCATGGGAGCTATTTAACAGATTTGACACTGGAAAAATAGCTTTTAAGAAAAATCTAAATATGCTCTCAGAGGACAAATACTCCCTCTTAATGAGACTACTCAAAAGAGTGTTGTCTGATTAAAAATTCTTGAATGATTGTTTTAAAAAATCAGATAGTTTTAAATGTACGCATGCCACCAAAAATAATAGTAAAAACATCAAAGAAGTAAAAATACAATTTTAAATGAATGTTCCAAAATAATTAAAAATATTTCAATGCGGATACCTTAAATAAATTCTTTTAATCAACGAATGATAGAGGATAAAATTATAGCAATAAAACCTCACAAAGTTAAAGCATAGTGTGATATATATCAAAATAATGAGATTCAAAGTACATAAACAAAAATGATAGCAACTAGAAATATCTTGAAGAATGACATAACTTAAATTCAGATTGTTAATGGAAAAATACTATTGTGCTAGCATGGAGGGCAAACTCATCGTTCAGTATGTTCATTTTTAGTCTCGTGTCAAACCTGGCATATAAGGTATTATTAGCTATCAGCGGTTTTCTTTAGTCTCAAAAAGTACTTATAAAAAGCTGGCAATAACTGGCTTGAAATACATACATATATATATATTAAGGTGCTAAACCTTAAATAGTTTAATCTAAATGATAAATTTAAGATATGTACACTGTAAAACTTCCTGAAGAGCTGTTCTCAGAGCACATTTATCCAGCAAATTAAGATATAGAGATCTTTAAAGACTATCACACAGCACAAGGATTGCATAAATATGAAACTATGATATGAACACTCAGTAGACACTTAACACATATTTGTGAAAATGAATACCAAATTTGAATCATAAAAGGGAAGAGTCAGAGTGAATCAAAAGAGACTCAAAGCATTTACACAGTTGTTACTTTCCTGAATTTGGATTTAAGTTTAATGACTGATGAAGCATCACTGAAATCTTGTGCAAGTTGGATTGAATTTTAGACTAGTGCATAAGACCACAGCCCCCCCATTCCTCCCCTCCCCCTTCACTGCCATGCACAGTGGCTGATGATCAAACCCAGTGTCTTGGAAATGAATG
Organism: Ondatra zibethicus; assembly: GCA_004026605.1. Lineage (NCBI taxonomy): Eukaryota > Metazoa > Chordata > Mammalia > Rodentia > Cricetidae > Ondatra > Ondatra zibethicus. The sequence continues at coordinate 60,795 of PVIU01006688.1, forward strand.
CCAGTTAAGGGCTTTCCACTAAACTATACCCCTAGCCTTGAACAAAGTGTTTCCTAACACCTGGAAATGTCTTCTATGCTCTCAGTATTTATGACCCTACTCTGGGTATGAAAACTCTAACTCTGCAAAGGAGACAAAGTCTTCAGGGGAGGAACGTGCATTATGTATGTGCTTAGTTTCCTCTTTTCAATTATTATTATTTTTAAAAGATTTTCCTTTTCTCCTTGTGCTACGTAAAGACAGGTAACCGATATGACTCATGAGAAAGTCCTTGCATGTTTGCTAGAGCTCTGGTCTTGGTCTTTCAATGCTTCTGCTTTCAAGTTGTATGTTTTGGAACCCTTGCTATAGCAAGACTTTCATACATGTGTACAATGAAACATGACCATATATACCTCCTTTTTCTCCTTCTTAACTCCTCCCCAACCTTCCCCAACACAATCCTTTCCCAGCTGGGTTCATCTGTCCTCCCTTTCCAATAATCTTCTAAATCCAGTTCATGATCGCCACATGTGTATGGTTGTGAAGTTATCTGATGGAACATGGGAAACCTGCCAGTGTTCATAAGTGAAAAAAAAATGAATGATTCTCAAGGCAGTGGTGGCGCACACCTTTAATCCCAGCACTAAGTAGGCAGAGGCAAGTGGATCTCTGAGTTCTGAATTCAAGGCCAGCCTGGTCTACAGAGCGATTTCCACAACAGCTAGGGCTACACAGAGTAACCATGACTTGAAGGCAGAAAAACCAAACATTAGAAACCAAAGAAGAATGATTCTCACACTTGCAGCAGTTACCAATGGCCTAGAGCTCTGATGTAAGGAATGGGGACCTAGATAGCATCTCCCCCGCTTATGCCAGAGTTTGGGTTCCTTTGTGTGGGCAACCACAGCTGTGGTGAGCTCCTGAGAGCAATAGCCACATCAGGATTAGCGGTTGCTCTCACTGCATGTACCATTGCATGCCATCCATCTTCCATCCCTTTGTCCTGATCTTACTCAATATTCCCTGAATTTTGGTGATGTTGGAAGTGAGGTGTTAAAGACTCCCCACTTTGGGCAGAGCACTTGATCTCCAACTCTCAGCATGGGTGCTTCCCCAGGAGAACCCCAAGGTGTGAGATACATAAATTTACATATGAGATGACAGAGAAAATACCACAGTCTTTGGCATTGTGCTATTGTACAAGGGAAAGGGTTTTGTGGCAATCTACCAATGGAAAGTAATGCCCCATTCTTGCCTTCTGGGGGTGCTATGTGTGGCACAAGACACATTCTCCTTCATTTAATCTATAAAGGCAAGGCATTTGTGATCGTGGATGTTCAGCTGCCTCTGTTTAGTGTGGAAATACTGGAATAACTGAGAGTCATCATACATCACGTATCAGAATACTCAGATTCCACTGAGATCAAACCACTGATAGTTATTGGGTTGATTCTAAGTTGAATTCCTGACTTTATCCTCTACTGTATGTGTGATGATAGGCCATGATAGACATGTAACCAGAAGGAGGTTTAACTATGATTTACATGAATTTAGAAAAACTTACTCGGTTAACTGGGACTCAAAAATAATCTTTAGATGGCTTGTGAAAAATGAGGCAGATTGTTTGGGTATGAAGGACCTATACATTTTGAAAATGGGAATGTATGAAAAAATTATGATAGAAAGGTAGAGGTTTCAGACTAAGAAGAAAAGAGTACCAAACTCTGGGATTACAGAAAATCTTTGAATTTTTACTTCCATAAAAGAATGACACAGTGTCATTCTAAGCTTCAATTCTTGCATTTTTATACATCTACTGGTATTTTCAAACACACACTCAGAAATCCTTCATTGAACGTAATGTTATGTCTGCATTTATGGCCATTATCTCCTTTAGTTCTTTTATTAAAGTAACAACACAATCTTATGTACAATGCATAACCTCAATTTTCTCAGCTTGCTGTAAGTTATCTGATATACCTTACAATACAGCAGCATCCATGAGGGTTATTCTTCTGGTACAAGAGAACAGCACTCAGATTTCTAAACACATAATCTTGCACTATTCAAAACTTATACAGAGGAAGTATAGAAAGTAGTTAATTCATCTTGCTCACATATATTATCTCTCCTCCCCTCCTGCTAAGTGTTTCTCTTTTTTTTTCACATATAATTGAATTGGCTTTTGCTCCACAGAGTTCAGTTAAGTACGAACTGATACACACAGCCACATCCTAGACGTAGACACACCGAATGCAAACAATGCCTCTTTGCAAGTTCATAGGAGATTTATCACAATAAAAGGGGCCAGAAGAATCTGGACATTTCTGGGTTACTGTGTTATTCCCACTGCTCTTCTCTAACTATCTGAGACAGGCTGACAGAATCTATTGTTATAGCTTCTGCTGGTGTCGTATTTATACACAGGGTTGGTTAGGCTGAGAGACCTCAGGAAAGGCAGGCACTCTAATGTGCTCTTTCAGACCACACACAGAAACTTTAAGAGTCTGTTATCTGGTTTACTTGCAGCGCCTATTCCCATCACATGAAAATAGAAAGAGGCACCATCAGGTTGGAAAAGAAAAGAATTTCTGTTGTGTATAGGATGAAAGTAAAGAATTTTAAAGTCTCCACTAGGACATTTCACAGCCCATGACGATCTCCTGTGATTTTCAACCTGACATGAAAAAGTTGGTCATATACAAAGGCATAAGGCTAGACCTGTTTTATGGGAACCTGTCATTAATTGTGCATCTATATCCAGCCACTTGACCACTCACAAGCTCCTAATATGTGCTTTATCTAGAGTCTAAACCATGAAGTAATTATGGGAATGATCATGCTTGCACAAATTCCTGCTTACTTAGAAGTCAGCAGGCAACTTCAAGGTTCAAATCCATACATCTCATAAACAGCATGCATGGTAAGGGATCAAAATCAAATCAGAGCTGGAAGACTCAGTACCAGCAATAGCTGAAAGACAATAGTTCCTTTTATCTCCAAAGAATATGTTCTAATAATCCCAAACTGAAAGAAATGTCATATGAAATAGTTTTTGCTATATATATGGTGAGATGAAAAAAGTAGAATCCACATGTGCTATGACTGCTGATTTGGTTATATTGTTTTATAGTCTAGATATAGACATTATTTGGGGTTATCTTATTATAAATGCCAAATTAAGTGTGTATAATATTTATTAAACTTTATGAGAGCTCCTTTTGTGTCAGTTCTCAGTGCTTTATTAATATTAACACAATTCCCACATAGTACTTGGATTGCATGTTGTGTTTATGACTTCTTTTATAGATGATAAAATGAAACTACATAGAAGAGAGGAAAATGGTCAAAAGATCATCATATGGTTAGTAAGAGAGAACAAGATTAAAGCTTGGGAAATTTATTTTAAGTAGACTTGTGTTATCTGATACTGTACTTAGAGCCACAAATGGTTACTATGTAGGTAATATAGAGATATGTGTGGAATTGAGATGTACTGAAAATACAAATTGAGCTCAGGAATTCTCTAAGACAATGACTGAAGAATGTGGTACCCATAACCTATTAGCTGCTTCTGTGTGACATGGTGAATGAAATAAAAGTCAGGGCAAAAAGACTAGACCCAACTTCAAAGAGAAAAAGATTGGAAGAACACAGTAAATCACAAAGCAAATGATAGGACCACTGAAAAGTACAGGGAAACAGAGGGTAATACAGCAAAAGGAGCTAGCGACACATGGTTTAATCTTACAGCCTTGGCTCTTTATTCAGAAGCCTTATCCAAAAGTAGTTTGCTTTCTCCTCTCTGTAGTGTTGGAGATTAATGCTATGTGTCAATGTTCAGTTAGACTTTGGTTTCTCCTTTCTCAGTGGTGCTGGAGATTAAACCCCAGTGTACTGTGATAAGACAACCCACAAATAAAAACAAATGAGATGTCCTAATCAACAAATGTGCAGACTGAAAAAGAGAAGCATGAGAAATATGAAAAGGAAGGACAACGTGAGACCTCCAGGAGAGTATTGCTTCTCAGTTACCGAAGCCAGACACGCAAAGGGTTGAAATTCCAAACAGAGAATTCAAAATCTGCTTTGCAAACAACCCATGACTTCAAAGAGGAAATAAACAAATAGGTGAATGAAGTAAGGAAATAAATTCAGAATACAGTAACAAGAAAATCAGTAACATAGCTGAGAAGAACAACAATATAGTTAAGAAATTAACAATGAAACTGACATCTTGAAAAGAGCAAACACAAACATTGGAAATGATATAGTCAATCATTTCGAAAATCTAAGTTGAAAGCGTTACCAATAGACTAGATCAAACAAAATAAGGAAGATCAATAATATAAGACAAGGTAAAGGAGACTTACAACATTAAGTCTCCGATAAACAAAAAACAAAGTATAATGTTTAGTTCCTGAATCTGAGACATAATCTAAAGATCAAATTTAAGAACACACTCTCTAAGAAGGAAACAAAATTTAAAACAAATAAAATTATACCAGAAAATGTCTCAAATCCAGGGAAAGAAATAGATGCCCAATATAAGGTATATTTAGAGAAGAAGCTCCCAAATGCACTACAGTCAAGTTGCCCTACTAGAAATGAGAATTTTTTTATGTTTATTTTATTTTATTTTATTTTTTTCCCATGATATTTATTGAGCTCTACATTTTTTCTCTGCTCCCCTCCCTGCCACTCCCCTCCCTCCTTCAACCCTCCCCCAAGTTCCCCATGCTCCCAATTTATTCAGGAGATCTTGTCTTTTTATACTTTCTACTTCCCACATAGATTAGATCTATGTAGGGCTCTCTTAGTGTCCGTATTGTTGTCTAAATTCTCTGGGATTGTGGTTTGTAAGCTGGTTTTCGTTGCCTTATGTTTAAAAACCACCTACGAGTGAGTACATGTGATAATTGTCTTTCTGTGTCTGGGTTACCTCACTCAAAATAATGCTTTCTAGTTCCATCCATTTTCCTGCAAAATTCAGGCTGTCGTTATTTTTTTGCTGTGTAGTATTCCATTGTGTAAATGCACCACATTTTTTTTAATCCATTCTTCGATTGAGGGTCATTTAGGTTGTTTCCAGTTTCTGGCTATGACAAATAAAGCTGCTATGAACATAGTTGAGCACATGTCCTTGTGGCACGATTGAGCATCTTTTGGATATATACCCAAAAGTGGTATTACTGGGTCTTGAGGAAGGTTGTTTCCTAATTTTCTGAGAAATCGCCACACTGACATCTATAGGGGTTGTACCAGCTTACATTCCCACCAGCAATGCAGAAGTGTAGAAACGAGAATATTAAAAGGTGCCAAAGAGCACCAATGCACAAAGGCAGTCCACTAGACAGGAGAAACTGAAGAAGTAAGGAAAATGTGATTAATGGTTTTGATTGTCAACCTGGTTGGCTCTGGAATCAACCAAGAGACACACCTCTGGGTATAAGAATAGATATTGTTACTTTGTGTTAGTGAAAGCAACAATCCCTTAAAAAGATAAAACTATTGTTAATAAATGTGTGCCAAATATTAGGGCACTCAGTTTTATAAAGCCGACATTACTGGGTATAAAAAGACAGGTAAATGTAGATATAATCATGTAGGTATCTTCAATAATCCAGTCACATGATAGATAAATCATCCAGATAAATAATTCAACAAAGAATCTATAATGTTAACCTGAGTCATAGAGCACATGGTAATTGACACACAACTATAGAACATTCCATCTAGCCACTGAAGAATATGCACTCTTCTAAGTATGCATAGAACTTTTTAAAAAATAAATCACATTTTAGATAGACAATAAAAATAAAAAAATACCAATCAAATCTTATAGGACTAAAATGAGAAAAAGTATAGAAACTATATTAATACATACATCTTGAACAATACAGCTAAATGATCTGTTAGTCACTGCAAAAATATCATAGAAGAAATTAAATCGTCATTGAATCAAATGAAAATAAATCTTACATGGGTCTTTGGGATACAGAAAAAGCCATTTTCAGAGTACTCGTGACTCTGAGTGCTTACAGTGAAAACCATAGGGGCCTCAAACAAATATGTCTATGAAGTATTAAGTGTTATTAGTAAAACACAAGCAAGTCAAAGCTAACCTCAGCAGGTGTCAAGGACTAGGGACAGGTAAAAATAAAGCAAAAACTTGACAGCACACAGAAATAAATGAAATGATCGTGTATATCTTTTTAAAGTTAACACAACTGACTAATCCTCTGCCAAACTATCCAAAAGAAAGAAGGAAGCCAAAGTAATAAAATAAGGAAAGAAAAAGAAAACATTGAAACAGATACCTGTGAAATCTAGAGGGTAATTAGGAAATATCTAGATTCCAAAATCATGTATAATCTTTAAGAAATGGTTGAAATACTTGAACACATGTGATCTACCAAAATTAAACCAAGAGAACATAGGCAACTTAATATCTATAATAAACAGTGAGATGGATTGTCTGGTGCAGCAATAGCTTAACAAAACATGCACAGGATTGTATAGGTTCACAGTTATATTGCATTAAACATGAAATAAGGTATTATTTGAACTATTTCGAAAAACAAAAAAGGAAGGAATACTACTAGACTCATTTTATGCAGCTACTATTACTTTGCCACCAAAACCTTATAAGAACATATGATGGTCATGGGTTCTGATCCCTTTGGAACTGTGAGTCCCCAATAAACTCTTCCTTCTGTAAGTTGCTTTGGTCATGCTGTTTAATCACAGCAATGGAAAATTAACTAATGCAGTGTCTTTAGCACGAGCACTTGGCTACTTATACTAATGGCTGTTTCTTCTATCCATGTGTCACATCATCTCTAATTTTATATTATTTTTCTTTATTCATCTTTAAATGACGTGTTTGTTTTAGAGATGTCAGGTTCTTTCAATGTAGTATGAAAAAATGGGTCTAAAGGAAAATCATTATTCACTCACATCACAAAACAAAAACTACAAGGTAGTTCTCTGTTTTATTTGCTATTGTGTATCTATTTTTCAAATGCATTCCATACTGTTAATTCTTCAAGTAATTTGATTTTGAAGTGTAGTTTAGTGGTAGAGAACCTGTCAAGCCCTGAATTCAAGCCTATTTTTAATAGCACGTAAAACAACACAAGACAGAATGGAACAAAACAAACAAAACCCATACTAAAGAAGTCAAAAGTCATAAAGACAGAAAAAAGAAACATCTTAGGCCTTCCTCTGTTCCTTGTCAAGTATTTTCACGTATATCTCCAGGGGAACACAATACTGTGACCTGCAATGTAGCACTCCCATCCAATTCTCACTATGGAAACCAAGAAGTAAAACCCACTGAAGTTCCTCATAAATGCCTTGAACAAAGAAGATAGTTACTTCACTGATCATGAAGTCTGATGGCACTCGAGACTAGTTGTCATAAAGGGACTGGTAGCCAGATAATATGGGCACTTGTGGAAGACTGGCTGAAGAGCATTTTAGATACTTGAAGTGGCCCCAGATGAGGTAAATCATGTCAGAAGCCTGGGCTTACTTAGTTGTCTCTGTTTGAAGACCTAGACTATCAGGACTCTCTATGGTAACCCTATACATAAGATAATGCAGTGGAATTCTTCTGTGTTCTCTTTTAGCAGAGACGTTAGACAAACCAGAATCTTCTTACCCTGCATCAGGTTTGTTCCCTACTAGTTTATCACATTTAGTAGAAACATGGATACCATTGTATAAATGACTTTAATATGTTCTGTACTTCAATGGAGGAGAATACTAATCTAGGTAGTGTGACCTATTAATGGGATAGACTTCTAATACCATAATTTCATATGTCTGTAGAGTTGTCTATAATTCTATTCCTCGACTTTAATTATTATAAAAACATCAGATGTTATATGCTGCCTTTTAAAGAATTTTCAAACAATTATCAAACTGGGGAAGTTCCTCTGTGTATCTTAGCATTAAGTTTGACCTGTAGGCAAGTCTAGTTGGTGCGTTTTCATGATTACTAATTGTAGTGAAAGCACCTGGCCCACTGTAGCTGGAATTCTGGGTTGTATAAGAAAGCAGGTTGAATGAGCCATGGAAAGCAAACTGGTAGCAACATTCAGTTCCGGCCCAGACTTCACTCAGTGATGGACCGTGAAGCAGGTGCAAGCCAAATAAACCCTTTCCTTCCCAAGCTGCTTTTTGTCATTGTCGTTTATACCATAATACAAACCTTAACTAAGACATCCGGGTTAACTGCTCCAATCAGTATTCTCCACCCACCCACCAGCTAATCCCATACCTGGGGAAGTCATGTGTGTGGAGTCTGTGCTTTGTTCTCCCAATTCCACCATGGCATGTGGCACATTTCACATTAGAGAAATAACTCAAATCAGACTGAGAGTCAGTATTATGAGATATGAAAATTTTAAAACAATCGTTATCAAGATGGGAAAATTCTTCCATAGTTCTCCGCATGATGATTTTGCTCCTCTATGTCTGTTCTTATGTTCTCCAGAAAGCCAACACAAACCTTTGTAACTCAGGAACAGCAAAATGTATCTTGGCAGGAATGACTGAGGGATCCAGGGAAGGAAGAGAGCAACGATTTCTTGTGAGGGATGAAATGAATATTAATATTCACGACTTTTTTTTTAAATCTCCTAACCTGAAAACCAGGGGACACTCCCCTTTGCTAAGTGGGGATTTTCTTCTTGGGTTGGATTAGCGAGTGAGTAGGAAAGCGATAAAAGGCAATAGCCTGAGTGGCAACTTTATAGCCTCATAAATAAGCAAAAGAATGGAAATTACATTTTTCTTTGTGGTTGAATTGAAGTCCCTGTGGTGCCAGATGACCCCATTCTCCCACCTTCCTGCCGAATCTGGCACTACTTTGTGCCTCCATGTGTCATTCCAATTCTGGACTGTTTGCGTGAAACAAGGTCTTCAACACATCCCCATACGCCGTCATATTTCACACCCAAACAGTCACTGAACTGCCGGGTCATTTTTCAAGGGTGAAATGCAATTTAATAAGGTTGAAGAAAACATTACACTGCTTTTTCTGTATACTTACACAGGCAGGGGGAAAAAAAGCCTCCCCAAAGAACTTCCATCCATTAAAGAGGAAGGAAGGGAAGCCCTGGATGCCAAGAGGAAAAGGAAAATTAGCTTAGCTCTGCAGACAGGCATTGCTTCCACCTGCTCAACTCAGGAAACGAGAAGTTCGCCAACTCAGCTATTTGAAACAGGAAGCAACCTCAGAGGAGCCCCTGCGATGCGGCTGTGAGCTCTGCTTCCCAGAGCAGGAGACAGAAAGAGCCTAATAGGGTTTCTGAGACAGAAGGAGAACCACCATTGCAAAGAGGAACCAGAATTCAGTACACCAATATTATACACAAGGAGGGACTCAATATTCTGTGATTGTCTTATCTATTTCTCCTCTTAAGTCTGTTTGCATCTGTTTATATTAAAACTCTGTCATTTTACTTTGTACATGTTATAAATAACATTTAATCTGGAGGGAAAAAAAGCCTGAGGGTAAGTTATTCAAATCCCCAAGCACTTAGCAGAGAACAGAAGGTCTCTAACAGGAGATGTGCTCAGTCCACTAAAAAGGATCAGGATATTCCTAAGATGTGTATGACTACCATAGCTAAAGTCAAGAGGGACCTGCCTCAGATGTGGCATGTCAACTTGGAAGGTATGGTAGGTGTCCTCTAATGGCAGAGGGCACAGACTGCTCTTTTACTTTGGCATGTGTGCATCTTCAATGCTTTCTGGGTGATTCTTATCACATACTCAGTCTCTCTGCACTTTTCCCTCTGGAAAAAAAAAAGATGCTAATGCTCTTCAGTGTGTATGCAGTCACACTGGTTAAATAAGTTCAAAGGGGCCATTCTGTAGGATGCAGTTAATATGCCTTTTCATGCTAGTTAGCAATGATTCCTACTTATAATCACGTAGTGTTAGTTTCATTAGATGCTAAATGCACTAAAAGCATGCGGCAAGATTGAACATGACAAAGGTTAACAATCGCAGAAGTTACTGCAATGGAGAGTAAACATGTGATGAAATCCGAGATCCACAAATCCGAAACGTTATACTTGCATAGCTAAGGGGGATCCTGTCACTCATCTTGACCGTGTGTGATTTTATGCGTTAGATTGCTTATCATTGTTGGTTAAAATTTTAAATTGAAGCTCTCTGTGAAAACTCTTAGACTCAATGAGCTATCAACAAAATCAATTTTATGTGGTAAATTCAATTACATTCACAAATAAATCTGCGTAATTCACAAATAAATCGGATCATGTTATTCTTTATATATTGACAAAATATGTCTGTAACAAGCTCTGCTGTTTTGTTGAATGAGCATATTACCCAAAGGGTAAACTCCTAGGAATAGACTTCAAAACTTTGCCTTTTGTACTTTTTAAGGGAAAAGAAAATATTTTCAGCCTTAGGACCCCCAGAAGTCCTCATCAGTTCGTGCATTCTGTTAGCGCTGAAAGTCACCTGTTTGATTTATGAACCTTAATAACAACAGGGCAGGCATGCACATTTGAAATGATTCCAACTTTTAGTGACTCTAATGGGAGAAACTGAATGAATGACAGCGAGGAAGCCGGGGCCAAAAGCAGGGTCCAGTTCTGCTCCGACCTTCAGAGGCTTCCTCCCATTCGCCATCTTAACTTCCTGTTGAGTTTGTAATCCCACAGCATGGGGAGAAAAGTGCTGTGTTCCTGACCTGCTTTGTACTGTACCATGAGATGTGTGCATGGCTGTTGGTTTAGCTCTTTTCAACAGATTTGTGCTTTGTAACTAGAGCTACGGATCCGGATAGATGGTAAAGAACCCAGTTACTGCATGGCAATAGATCCTACGCTAACGTTGAGCCAGCGAACAGGCCAGCCATGGGATTACGCAGCGCTGTGGAGAAAAACTGTCATCCCCCGCCTACATTTTTAGAAGAATGATCATTTTGGAGGGGTTTAGAAATTAGGAAGGCTCCGAGAGGAAAGGGAATATTTTCTTCGCTGTGCACAAATGTGCCAATTTATTAAGGAAAGCTGGACACCTCCATTGATTTAAATGAACCCTTCGCTTCCAAATTACATGCAGCAGCTTGGACTTAATGAAATATTTATTCAAAATCAACAAGCTGCCCTCCAGGAGTCTTTGACGATAAAGCAAACATTTCATTTAGTGTGCTTAGTTCCCACCTATGGCAAGTCTGTAGTGGCCGAATGTTAGGGGAGCTGATTTATTTTAGACCAGGCAATTTAAATAGAATGCAACCTTGCCATGCAGGTAAAAGCGCTTGCCCTTGGCTATTGCTTAGCCTGACCATAGGGCTTTCTGGAAACAGCAAAAGCGTTATAAGTGTCAGCTCATGGCTAAATCAATGTTTATGCATGATGTGTCTCTGAATAGCAGGCTTTTGCTGCCTGCAAGCGAAACAATGTTCTTATCTGTCTGTCTGTTTCTGCTTCTTCAGCCACGGCACACGAGTGTTACGAATTGCATTTAGGAACAATTATCTGCTGGTATTTCATGAAAAGGAAAGTGTTGTGATTAACGGGAAGTGACACACGCTGATCACGTTGTCTTGCCAGTCTCCTTGGTGAGCGAGTGGTGCCGTTAAACCCAAGTTTGGCCTCCCTTACCTTTAACAAGGTCAACCAGAATGCCCAGTGCCTGGAGATTAGCTGTAACAAGTGCACAAAGATGACTTGGGGACTCTGCCCCCACCAATGAACCCCGGAAAGCCATTTGAACAGACTAATACTTTTTGCACCTCAGTCCTAAAGGGTGAATTAAAACAAAAGATCACACGCCTTCCACTGAAACATGTGACACTGGAGGCGCTGACAGTTTGACATCATGCTCCATATTCAAAACACGTGAACAGTCGAAGCCAGAGTTTATCCAGACACTTGGGGCAAATCCCTGCACTGCACTTTATGACTCGTTCTACCAAAAATTTTGCTTTCCCCTGTTCCCATAGGGCCGCATCTCAGACATGACTGTGCTGTACCATCCCCTGGTAGGCACAGGGAGTCATATCTCATAAAGTCACATACGGGAACGAAAGTGATACTGTTTTAAAGTACATAAACGTCAGTAGGGAGGACAATTTGAAAGTGGTTACAGATTTCGTCAAGATTTCTAGGCTTCTCCTCAGGTTCTCAGTGCAGACTGCCAAGTCAAACAAGATAAAACCAGTGAACTGCTGGGGTGGGGAGGTGGGAGTGGGGGGTTGGCGGGGCTGCGAAAGCCCAAGTTCATGCTATTAAGACTGTATGCTAAAATATGTTCACCCAAATCCTTTGTCCCACAATGCTTAGCATACTGATACTTTGGGGGTCAGTATTTAACACTTCTTGAAAATTCATTTGGAAGCAATTGATTCTTTTTAACTTGATTGAATTGAAGAGATAAGAACATTTCCAAAAGAAAGGTGTGTGTGTGTGTGTGTATGTGTGTGTGTGTGTGCACACGTGCATGCGCGTGTGCTTTCTCTCAGGAAAAAGAATGACTCTGAAATAAAAATAAGAATCAAACTTAGAAATGCTGACATTCACTTCAAAGAGGCAATTTTCACAAGCATTTTATTTTCCCACATGCGAACAGCACAATCTAGCGACATTGTTTCATGCGGTCAATGTCGACGTTATTGGAAACCCTCGCTGGTTCTGAATATGAATGGTGAGACAGCCTCAGCAGTGGCTCACTTGCTAGTGCCTCAGGAGTGTTTCCTCCATGTCAGGGGAGATTTCTCCAGGAACATTAAAACAACCACACACAACAAATAGACCTACTGCTCACTAGCATTAGACTACATTCATTTATAATGATCTTTGTTTCTCTTTTTATTGTGCAGAGAAAAATATGAGGATTTCCAAGGACTTATTAATCCCCATCTGAATCTAAGTCCCCCCATTAGTTAAGCAACCAATCATTAACGGTAGAGGTTGAAGCAGTGGCTACCAGTTGTCTTACAGGGAATATCAATATTCTTTCTGCAGTTATTCAAATTAAGATAATTCCTATAAAGATTCAGTTTATTATGAAAGGAAACAAAAGCATCTCTAGATGATTTGAAATTTATCTCAGATCCCTTCAAATCATTGACTCTTTAGAAGAAGACTTCAGAATAGATTAAGGGAGGGGCTGCCCTATAAACCCTTCCAAATATAAAGAGAGTTGTATTTTCATCAGTGATAAAGTCTTCAGTGAACTAGCCTCCATAAATGGTGTATTAGACCCATATAGGTAATGTTTTCTGATTCTAGTGTTTTTGGTGTTATGCAGGCGATGAGCCTCAGACACGGGTAGCATTCTCTACCACAGACCTATACAGCTCCAGCCCATCTATAGCAGTGTTAATGTTTCACTTCTGTTGTCCAGAAGCCGAATCTTAAAGGAAGAACAGCACAGATACTGGGGTGAATCTGCTATCATGCTTAATTTAGCCCCTAGCTAAAACTTCATCTTAAGAATGTTCTTTTTGTTCTCCTGCTTAAAGTCCAATTTCTTTCTTCAATACGGTCTCCAGCAAAACAGATTCCACTAAAATCTGTTTCTAAAACAAAACTAAACAAAAATGCTAAAACAAATAAAAGTAATTTTCCTTCTTTTCTTTTAAACTTGATTCTGTTCCTGTGTAAACTGGTGAGTTCTAGCTGAGAAGATGCAACTTTTTTGTCCTTGGTGGTTTCAGTTTTCAAAGCAAAATACATTTGTGCACTCTGTGAATTACTGAAAACCATTCTTATGACCGTGAAATTTTAAATAACATTGAGAAAGGGAGGGCTCTTTCCTCATCATGTTGAATAGGAGGGGGTGGAGATTAAGGCACAAGGAAGGGAGGTGACGTGCCAAGAACGTACTGCGAGTTTTTGGCAGAACAGAGAACAGAAGCTTGGCCTATGAAGTTCCATCTCAGGGCCGGATTTCCCTTGCTATTTCATACGGCCTTCCAGCACGGAAATCATGGAGTTTTATTAAGGCTCTAAGATCACTGAAGAAGAGAGCTGCCATGCTGGAGTGTATTTCTGTATTTGAAGTGTGCCAGAGTGATATTTCCAAAATAAAGTTTCTAATGTGTGGCTTATGGGGAAATTATGTAGGGAAAAGTTTCCTGGCCCTAAAATACACCACTAGAAATATCTTTAAGACCTGGAACAGGCAATGGGGAGTGTCAAGAATTCTTGAAAACCATGCGCAGCAATCCTTGGTTGGTTCTTATGGTTGGGTGCTCCCTATGTATCTGAAATGTCAGGTTTTTATTCACAGAATAAATGGTGGTAGTTTCTGTCTTAAGAGCTTTCGTCGTTTTTAGACATTTTATTTATTTAAACAACCAAAAAAAAAGTCGTCAGCTACCTTACTGAAATCCTACCTCAGCATGCACAGGGGCGGCCCAGGTGGAGAGCTCAGCTGGCTTGCGAGTAGCTTGACAGGTCATTGAAGTGTCTCTTCTAGGAAGCTTGATTCTCTGAGAATTCCTCCCCACTGTCCTTCCCGCTTATACAGGCATGTGGAAAAACAGTTCTAGCCCATCTAGTGACTAGATTCTACTTGGTTTCATGGGCTTCATAAGGCTTACGAGTTGTTTTCTTCTTGAGCCTTAAACAGCTTCTCTTCAGGATGGAGTGTAGCAATCTGGAGGAATTCTCTAGACAACAGCAAACAAGTGCCTGTTTTGTTTGCACTGACACGGGGTCTTGCGTTGTTGTTCTGGCTTGCCCCAGACTCCTAATAATCCTTCTTCCTTGCCTGCTGAGTGCTGGCATGAGATCCTTTGCCCCCTCTTACTTTATTGTTTTTACAAATAAGCTCAGAAAATGTCCCTCAATACTTTGCAGAGAGTAGGCATTCAGTCTGAGCTGATTGTTTATTCATTGCTGTTAGAAATTAACACAATCTGCTGGCAAATGAGGCTATTCTGCTCACTTCACATAATATTAACACAAATGATGGGGGATCTGTACTATAACTAAGACGCATGGGAATAGAAGAGAAAGTTGGAACTGATGTACTTGGTATGTCCTCCTGTAACATTTAAGGAAAAGGCCAATTTTGACTATGTTGGCTATGCATTGCAGGGAGACCCTGTAACCGGCTCTCCAGACGTCACCGGTCTGCACTGAATGGCGTCTAAAAGATTATAACAGTTAACTGTGGGATAAAACCAAGCCTGTCCCCAGAATAGGCAGAGTATTTATTGTTTGAAGATCCTTGAGGTTCTGGTTCTGAATGTCAAGGTTCCACAGTATCCAAATGATAACCACTATCAACCCAGTTCTTTTCTGAACTGGGAAATGAATCAGGACGGGAACAAATGATTGGCCCGAGTTCAGAACAACACTTTGAAATACAGATGAGCTGGTTTAAGAGAGCTCTTATTTTCCCTCTCCCTTTGTGAGACATACTGCCCCTTCACCCCTAACCTGCTGAGCATGCTTCACACAGGCTGACACTCCCCCCCTCCCCGCAGCCCCCTTGTGTGAGGTTAGTGTTGAAACGCAAAACACAAATGCAAGAAAACCTGTGTCAGGAGTGCTGAGTTCGGCTGGGCAGTGGTGGCGCACACCTTTAATTCCAGCACTTGGGAGGCAGAGGCAGGCAAATCTTTGTGAGTTTGAGACCAGCCTGAGTGAGTTTCAGGACTGGCTCCACAGCTATTGAGAAAATTTGTCTTGACCCCTGCACCCCCCCCCAAAAAAAAGTGTTGAGTTCAGTCTCTGCCCCAACAACCCCATGACTCAGCTCCCAAGTTGTGTTTCAAATTCTCGAATCTTGGTCTTGTCATCAATAAAATAAAACTCACAATATTTCAGTTTGATTATTCACTGGTAACATATGTACAGTATTATGAGCCAGGCCCTGTACTAGGCACCAACAGTGTAGAAATAAATCAAACTTGGCCCATAACTTGAAAATGCTACTGAATCAAGTATTTATTAGCAAAACATGAAAGCACCAAATAAAAGTGTCCCGTGAGCTACTGTGATACACAATTACATGCACATAAATCTATGGTTCTATTAGAGTGGACAAAATGTTTCATGTTAATATGTTTATTGACAAGATTAGGGAGCATTCCTTATGCATTTTTTCATGCACACAGCATATTACTGTGGCCATCTGGAGACAGTTTCTCCTTTGTTCAGTACATTGGTAGATAAATGTCAGATAATAAAGGGAGTATTGATGACGGAGAGGAAAGTGAGGCGGTTGCAATGGAGAACAGAGCTGCCTCCTCTGTGCTCAAAGATGAACTCCTTTGTCAGCAAAGGCTTCTACTGTACCAGACTACCATTCAGTCACTACAATGTCTCATTCTGTTAATTCTTGGTGATACCAGAGGAATAAGTCTTCCACACTTAAAAGTCGCCATTTGGGTTAACGTGAAACACAAGTCTTTGAGGATGCAAATACATGTCCAGCTTCAGAGGGTGCGCTGATGCCAGCTTTTCCTTTGCGTTATTATGAGCAAAGTCCCTACAGCAAGAAGTACGTTCGCATGACAATGTTTTCACTCTGTACATTAAGGGAAAAAAAGAAATGTAGCTGTTTGTCGGGCGCATGCCTACAGCCTCACACTGGAGAGGCTGAAGCTGTTTTAGGCCAGCCTGGGCTATATAAGGAAATTCCATCAAAAGATGAAACAAGACAAAATACACAATGAACAAACAAACAAACAAAACCAAAAAGAAAATGTAATACTAACGACAACCATAATCAAGGGCTTTATTCCCAGAAAGCCCCTACTCACTAAAACTATATAATCAATATGACTACTTTCCTCATGTACAGTCCATTCTTGTGATCAAGGTGACAACTGGTTAGGGTTAAAATCCTCATTATTTATTAGATTAGGAGTCTTCAGAAAAAAAATCTGCAAACTTATGCGCGTTTTATAATGAAGTACTTTGTTAGCATAAAATGACCTTTGTGTGTTCCAGCTCAGAAGCTGGAAAGTTTTCAAGCCAAAATAATTATCTCCTGACCCAGAGAAGACATGAATAAGCAAATACCGCAAAGAAGATCCAAACCCTTCACAGTTCTGAGGGCGACATTATTCATCCTCAGCATATGGTCAAGAGTGGGAGAGGACATGCCAGGAAGAAAAAAAAAGTCGAGGAATCTAACTAGTAATCATGCATGATTTTGCTTGTTCACCTATGGAATTCCCAAATATTAGAAATACTCTGTTTAAGGGTGCAGCATGCAATAAAAGTACACCGGAAAGCTATATGTAGTCTGGCTAGGGCTACATAGTTCTGAAATGTTCACAGTTCCCCCCTCCGGCATGTTTCCTACCTAAGGGTGGGGTATGTTGGCTGAATTATCTTCATGTAAATTCTGGGTTAGCAGACAGCGTGTCAGTGGTTCAGGGACATGGAAGCCAACCGAGCCATATATTTTCCCTAGACCTTTCCAGATTAGTTATCCCGAGAGTTAAGCGCATAAACACTGTATTGCCAGAAGTACTGAAGAGGCAAATTGCATTTTCTCAGATGTGGAGAACGACTCATAACTAGTCTAAGGACTAACCATTTAACCAGCTTTGTAGTTTCCGTGCCCTCTGAAGTGAGCATAGAGCTTACTGCAGAATTCAAATGAAATTAATCCATCAAGACCTTAATTGTGGGTTGAGTGGCAGGATACAGAAGAGTAAATACCACCTTTGAAGGTGTCTGACTTTGAAGTTAAGGTGACAGAGAGGCAATTAGAATAATACGAAAGTGAAGGGATGGCTCCCTTTCTCTAGGATGGCAGAGTCTTAAATCAATCACAGAACAGCCAGTGATGAACATGCTGTTGTTGTTGCTTCCTGTCCTAAAGAGATAAAAGAACCAGAAAGGGAGGAGGTCGGTTTGAACAAATGATTGGTATAAAAGCAAATCCACGTTTGCTCTCTTCCAGGGTGTCCTGAGGCCCTTTCCACTCTGTGGCCAGGTCATGTGGGCATTTGTTGCTATGTGACCGTAAGTCTACCAACTACATCAACTTTAAAGTTTTTTTGGTTAGTTATTCTCTTGAGCCTGATGCCAGCCAAGTTGATAACTCATTAAGATGAAGAGTAAGTCCCGTTTGCCCCAGGCCCTTGGAGCTGGAAGAGGAGTGGCTGCAAGTTTGTGTTATGCAGTCATGGATCTGAGTTCCAGTTCTAAACATTATAGATTGATGTCACAGTTGATGGTGAAAGTTTGAGAAAGAAAACCAGAAGGTAAATTCCAGGCTATTCTGATGTAAGCTATGTATTGTACATAGGTTGGAAACTAACTTATTCCAGGTCTTTGCCAAAACAAGAAAAACTGTGCCCTAACAAGCATCACTGTTCTTGCTGAAGCTTCACCACCAAGTGGCTAGAAGTTACTGGTGCTCTTGACACAGTAGGATAATCCCATAGAATAGCCTAATAACCACTTGAAATAGGGACTGTGATTATTTGTAGTCCTGGGGAACTGCGTAAAAGTTCAGGAGGGTTAAGATGCTTGTTTCAACACAGGCTTTTCTTCATTAACCAGTCTGATCACTTAGTGTCGTCGCATTCCAAAAGCAGACTACAGAAGGATGCATAGCAATGTCCCTTCCAATCAAATCTCCAGTGGTGCCCATTACACTGATGGCAATTGTTATTTTCTCTGCTCCATGTAGAAACAAGAAAACTCCCCACAGCCTTCTGCCTAAAGGTATGGTTTCCAGAGGTGCACACTCTTATTGCATTAGGCAGCAATGATGCTGTCTCAGACTGCAGTGCAATTCTAGCTGAACTCCCACTGCAGAACTCCACTCGACTTCCCAAGCTCCACGTCTCCGGCACCTAGAAACCAAGGGTCCTGAGGTTCTTTTTCTATCTCTAGGATGAAAAAGATTTCATGTCTCCACCTGATCTTCAAAATCACTTAACCTCAGGCTTCCTGGCTTGCTACATGTTTAAGTTAGGCAGGCTGAGAACACACGAGGCACTCTGGACCACCCCCTTGGGTATCTGAGGAATAAATTGCTAGTAGTAATTAGCATGCAAAAAGGGAACTCATGGGGGATTGCTCTGATTAGACACAAATAAACCTGACAGGTCACCTCTGAAGGCTTCTGAAGTCTGTAAGATAAGTCACTGTGAAATGGGTATTATGGGTTTTAGGTTATACATCCTTTTATATCAGCAATGGTGTTCTTAGACTCACCATTTCACTCTTAAACAGAGCACAGAGTTTTTGCAAATCCAATTAAGTTAAAATACTTATAAAGGAAGGAGGGTTAGCATATGACCACCCAGTATTAGTGATTTAAAAATGTGAGGACTGTGTGTGTGTGTGTGTGTGTGTGTGTGTGTGTGTGTACATCAACCCTGCATGGTTGGGGCTGGGAACAAGGCTGCACAAACTTCCCGTTATTCCTTTGGTTCTTCTGTCTTGACCATCAGAGGAGATTCCCAGCTGTCCAGAATCCATTGCACCCCCAGTTCCTCTTCTTGAACTTAGCCCTGCCCTTGCCGGTGTCTATGGCAACAGCATCATATCTTAGCATACTGAGGCTAGCTGGATTTATAATGGGGTTTCAGTAAAACATGTTAACCCAAATTATAGTTTAGATTCTAATGGTATACTTTCAGTGGCAGCAAAGCTCCCCAGCAAGTCTTACCCTATCAGCTACTGTCTGCATACTCTGTATGTCTGCATACTGCATGTCTGTACACAAGGAGCTTGGCCTGTGCAGAACCACTTCTGTGACTCTGAAGGGATGGTGTACTTGACACAACCCCAGCCATGTCTCAGAAGAGGAGGACTCTTAATTGAGAAAATGCTTCCCTAAGATTGGCCTATAGGCAAGTGTGGTGCGGTGTTGTCTTGATTAATGACCACTTCTGGGAAAGTGGTATAGGGTATATAAGAAAGTAGACTGAGCAAGCTACAAGGAAGAAGCCAGCACGCAGCATTCCCCCTTGGCCTCTGCATCAGTTCCTTCCTCTAGGCTCACTCCTAATTTCCTGCTCTCACTTCCTTCAACAATGGACGGTGATGTGGAAGTTTAAGCAAAATAAACCCTTTCCTTCCCAAGTTGCTTTTGGTAATTGTATTTTATGCCAACAATAGAAAGCTTAACTAAGACGGATGGTTTTAATATTTTATGTCTGTATTAGATGCCGTCTATGGATACAATTAGTGGCATGTCACGTAAAGTACATGGGTTGTATATAATAGGATCAATGAGTAAAATCCGTATACTTACCAACGCCAACACGGGACAGATATGTGAGAGGAACTTGTAAAGTAAAATGCTTAGTTATATGCACCGTATCCAAATGTCAAACCGCTAATTACCGTGAACATTAGACTACGGCCCAAAGCCCTAAGCACAACACAAGCAGCATTGATAATTGATCTTAAAACTCTAACAGGGTACACATCAGCCTCTCAGACTTATGAGAGAGGCTAAGACAACACAGGGAAAATTAATTGTGGATGCCAAGCACCTATTTGGCGGTGACTCCTCTGCAGAATGCTTCAATATCTTTACTCGAGCAAAATTTGCCAAGTTGATTATAAATGTGGTATCTTACTCTTAATACATCTTACAATTCACACCTAATGGTTCCTAGGGAGCCTGTAAACTGGAGTAAATCATAAAATTCATTTTGCTTTGCATCAATTCATTCATCCATGCACCAACTAATCACCTCATTTCAAAATTCAATAAACCTAAATACCTGGATTTATGATACTTGGTCAGAATCTACTGGGGAATTCTGACAATGTGGATTTCGATGTCTATTGCAACTTAAGGGCGAGCACCTAGTTGAAAACAATTAAAAAGACTTGGCAGCAATAATTATATCCACAGTGTTAGCAAATAAAATAAATTAAAACTGATTTAATTTCTGCTCTGGGAGATGGGGGAGAAACACAGAAAAGCCCTAATTTAGTCACTTAGCACACTGGAGTTATTTGGGAGCGACTTTAAAGTGATGGTGAATTGGTTTTGTAGTATTAACTGCTCTTAATTGCAAATAAGAATACATGCACAGGTGTATTTTTAAGAATGCATTGGTTGAGTACATTGTCTAATGGTCATGGTGGTAGTTGAGCCTTTGCATAAAAAATTCAATGGTGAAGACTTTATTACAGGGAGTATTTGTATAAAACCTACTTATCACTGCAATATACAGAACATGAAACAACCCCCCCCCTTTATAGGCAGTTTAAAGTGTGATTCATGCAGAGTATAACACTGTTTCTTAGTCATATAAGACATGATTCACCTTATCTATTTAACAATCAGGTTTTAATTTATAGCTGTTCTAGTGAAAAGAAGATAGCTATGAAGTGTAATGTCTTTGTGTGTCTGAACACACACACACACAAACACACACATGCATTCACACACATACAAACATAGACATAAACAAATGCACATACACAGATACATACCTATATGAATGTACGCACATATACACATGCACACACACAAGCACACAGGAGCACATACACTGCCTGAGTCTATGGAGGCTCACAACATTCTAGTCAGGAAGTCAGGGAGAAAAACTACAATGACTTTTGATTTTAGTTCAAAAATAAAACTTGTTTAGCAGCTTTGAACAGAGCTGTTTGGCAGCTGTTTTATTCATAGTCTCCCAGTGTATGTCTAGATTGAAATAGACTTTACCTTTGTTGCTTATTGTTTGCTATTTTGTTTGTGTGTGTGTGTGTGTGTGTGTGTGTGTGTGTGTGTGTGTGTGTGTGTGTGTGGCTGGCTTTTCATTTTTGCAGCAAATCCAAAAACATATCATCTGCACAAAAATCAAAGGACAGATGAGTCATCCATTTTTCTTTAAAAAGGTTTGGAAAGGTATCTGATTGTTAGGCTCACCAAAGGTCTACATGGCTCTGTTGCCCCTTTAATTAAATTCTTAGAAGTAATCAGATGCAAAATGACAAATGGCAAGAAGAGAACACACCACTGCTGAATAATTTTATCATTTATACCTATAACTGTCAATCCACGAAGGGCTATTTTTTATATGTCACCTAAATCATAAGAGTTGGTACCTTTTTCTGTGATTCATGTTGGCCCTGCTCTATGATTTACTGCTAAATTATTTCCCTTCTCTTTCAGGGAAAATTTTTTTTTATCTCCTTTCAGTGATTAATCACTCTGGTTTGAATGAGCAAAGCTTTTTAGATGAGTGAATGTCACAATTTCATTGAGTATAAATTTCTTCAGTTTGATTTTTTATACATATGGTTTTTTAAATATGCTAAGAAAGGACAATTATTTATTTAAAGGTTTATATTCCCATTACAAATACCCTTGCCTATCTCAGTTATGTATTCCAGGTTTTTTCTTCCAGAAACATATAGTCTCTGCTCTGACAAGACCTAGTGACAATAGTTATTGGCTATGACAATACAGGACCACAAATTCTTGTACAAAGCAAATAATCTTAGTATGAATGAGGTGGACCACAAAGTATCTTGATTCTAAGTATTTGTGTGAAAAGTGTCAAGTAATCCTGTTTTGTGTGTGCATGTGTGTATGTATTTGGGTACAAGTGTGTATATGTGTATGTCTGGATACGTAGCTATGTATATATGTGTTTGATGCAAATAGATTTAATTATCTATTCATGTGTACATGTATTTATATATATTTGGGGTGTACAGGTATATATGTATGTATTTATGCATGTGTGCATGTGATAATATGTGGCTATATGTGTGTATGCATGCATATGTGTCTCTGTGTATGAGTACATGTGTGTATGTGGTATATGCATGCATATTAATGTATATGTATGTGTATGTAAGTATATGTATGTGCATTTGTGTGTGTTTGTATGTGTATATGTATGTGTATTTGTTTGTGTGCATGTGTGCATGTATGCATATCGGCATATACATATGTTTGTGTGCATGAATTTGTGTATATGTTTATTTTTGTGTATATGAATGCGTATATGTGTGTATGTTGGAATAGATATATGAATAGATAATATATAAATATGTGTACATTTGTGTGTATGCATTGAATATGTGTGTATAGGTCTATGAATATATGGATATGTGTATATGTGAGTGTAGGTGTATGTATATGTGTGTATGCGAGCATAGGTCCCTCTCTCTGTGGTGTGTGTGTGTGTGTGTGTGTGTGTGTGTGTATGTGTGTAACTGCTCTTCTAGTCCTGTTCCTTCCTTCAGGTTTCCAGAGACTCATAGTGTTACCCTCACTGTGAATACCTTACACTCCAGTCCCTGAATTTTAGTCCTAGGATTGAAGTGAGCAGCTCTTTTCAGCTGCTTTAATAAGCCCATCAACTAGACTGCTTTGAGTGCCTGGAATCATGTTCTCTTTCACATTGACAAATCCAACAAGCATGAGAAAATATTTTGAAAGAACCAAACCCTCTTCTCCCCAGTCACCTCTCCAGCCACCTACATCTCCACTACTGATCATGAACTTTATACCAGCCTACTATTTACATATCTAAATGCCTGTGTTCACTGTGCGAGTGGTCAGTTTGCCTTAGTGTTGTAGGTAAAATACCCCTAACCTCACCAGCAAGAAAGGCACATGTTTAACCATAGAAACTTCAAAATTAAACATTGTTTCTCCATTGATGTGCGATTTTTTATCCTCGTTTTCATAGTTTGTCCTCTAGACAGTAAAAGCATGGGAGAAATTCTCAAAAGAGGAACCAGTTCTTAAATATTGCAGTGGAGGATCATGCCTTATGTGCATATCTCTTAAACTAACCAATATGAGTTTCACTGCACCCTCCATTTGTCCCCCTGACAGATATTTCCCAGATTTATAAATATTGCCCAAGGAACCCATCATAAAAAAGTATCTACCCCATATACAGAATCATGCTCAATAAATAATATTTTGCTCCCATCCTCATGTCCTTTACCCTGAAGATCTTAGACATATGTGGCTTTTCCAAGTTGGAGGAGAGTGATGGTTGCTCTTGACCGTTAACTCGAAAGGGTTGCACTCACCCGGGATAAAATCTTTTGTAAAGGTCTGTGAGGAGTTATCTAGATGACTAACTGAGGAGGTAAGGCCCACTGCAACTGTAAACAAGACTGTTCCACAGGTCCTGGATGGAATAAAGGAAGAAGGCGTGCTGAGCTCTAATAGTCCTGGCCTTTCGTCTCCTGACCTCATGTGCAATGGGACCTGGTGTTTCAAGTTTCTGCCTCCATGACCTCCTTGACCTGGTAGACTATATCGTGGAACTATAGGTC
The DNA here is from genome assembly GCA_004026605.1 of Ondatra zibethicus. Classification (NCBI taxonomy): domain Eukaryota; kingdom Metazoa; phylum Chordata; class Mammalia; order Rodentia; family Cricetidae; genus Ondatra; species Ondatra zibethicus. Next base: position 85,028 of record PVIU01006688.1, read on the forward strand.
AGAGTAGGCCCACCCTCCTTTAAATTGATTTTGTTGGGACATTCTGTCCGAGCAACAGGACTAGTAATTAATATAGATAGAATTTCTAGTTGATTCAAATGCTTCCAAATTTCAAGCTCAATAATAATAGTCATCAGTTAGACGTAAATAAGCAACTCTTAGAAATTAATTTTGTAAAAAAAAATTGGTGGTGACTTCTAATTTCAGATAATTTTTATTCCATCTACAAAGCCTGAAATTCTTCACGGTAAATAACTGGGAATGGGGATTTCCCAAATGGGTTCCTGTATCTCACACAAGAAACGAGGCTTGTGGATAGCTGTATGATGTGTGTTGCTTTGAAGTGCTCTCCTCAGAACAGGGCTGTTATCCTACAAAACGGACAGTGGGTGTGGATCAACAAAAGCTTATGTGTGGTGAATAGAGGGGAACAGAACGCAGAAAAGTGAACAGGAAGAGAGAATTTCATATCTCTTTACTTTGAGGCAAATTGTTCAGCTGGCTAGACTAAGGGTTACCATGATAGATAAACGCAGTCCTGTGAATGGAAGAAGTGAAATGGAAACAGGAAGGATAATCCATTTCGTTTTGTTTTCCCCAAAGCTGTCCAGAAACTTTGTCGCCTTGTGTCATCTTACTCAATAGTTGCAGACAGGCACTTAAACTCTGACGGATGCATCTTTTCTTGTCTGTATTCCACACACTCATGGGGACAGAGGCACATACTCTGTCACGGGCTCTCTTTGCAAGGAAAAAAATCCCATTGTCTATTCTACAACAGGAAATGTTGAAGTCAGATGCTCAGTGGACCACAGTGACATTTATGGGTCAAGATGCACATTCAAATGCAAGTTGATTTTCACAGTAGGAGACGTCACACACAATGACACCTACTTGCAAAACCCTAAGGGCCAACTCTGAACAAGCTCAAAAAACATTTTTTAACCGCAGACTACAGCACAGGAATTGATTTCTATCATGAGAAAAACTTGTCTTTGCTGAGTCTGGAGACACTGCTTGCATTAAAGTTACTAATTTTTTTCTCTCCAAAGTTATTATCAATGTGAATTTTTAAATATACTTACTGAAATTTATAGAACCTAAAAAGAAGCTTACAAGAGAGCTTAGACATGATTGAAGAAACTCACCCAAGTGGGTAAACTTACCATCTTGTTTATTTTTGGAATAAAGATGGTGACTTTCTTTACTATGGGTATGAGATTACAACAATTTCACAGGATGTATGTGTAGGTGATGATAAAGTAATGACAATATCCCTTTTATTTTTTCTAATCTTTTCATGAAATATTTCCCCAGCTCATTTCATACCCTCATAAGAAGAGACTGTGGAGGAGAGCTAACTTTTGAGTTCATGGAACTTGTGTGAGTTCATCTATGAAGGCGCATGATAGTACCATACACACACACAGTCACATACAGTAAGCACTCAGAACATGCTTGACAGCATCTCTCTACCATAGATGCTCCTTATACAGAGTGGAAGACTTTTATACATTCACAATATGCCAATAATTCTACTTTTAATGACCCATAATGGATATGGCCATGCATAGATCTTGCAAAAGTTTGCCTAATGCTGTTGGTGAGGCTGGCATCTCTCTGGGAAATGCCTCAAGTCCATCATAGTGTTGAGGGCTTGAAAGGAAACTCAGCTTTATGCTACGGAGACAAAGACTACAAGGGGATTTCTGATGTGAAATAATGCAGGACTAGATCTCTGAGCTGCACTCAGAGGAATGAGCCGGCATCCCAAATGTCTCTGGGCTGACAGATTCACTCTGACTGCTGCAAAAGGTGGTCAAAGGTATCCAACTTTCTTTCACTGTGAACAGACAGGGGAAAAAAAGTCTGAAGGAGGTTTTCTGAAATACTATAGACAAGATACTATTAAAAATAATTCTAAGGAGGCAGTGTTTAGTACGACTATGCAGCTGCGTGGAGAAACAAAGGAAAAGGACTGCTTTGTCGTTCTAGAAAAAGTTGGTGTTATCCTTTTGGCAACGCTAATTTTGATCAAATGGAAATTGTTGTATGCCTCACAGATTAGTCATTAGAGTGTGGGATTAAATAGTTTCACTGCAATGTAAAAAGGAACCAAATAACCACAAAATAATAGTCATTTCCAGAAGTAGCTGCCCTAATGTATTTGTCCTAATATGGAAAATGGTCATCCTTGCTTAAATCGGTGTGCTTCTTCCATTACATGGCTATGAAATGGCTTAATGAAATTTTATTTCAGAAGCCTGTACAATTACTAATTTCATGTGACAGGGTATATTTCTAAAACTCATTCCATATGTAGACTCTAAGCTTATCTCTCTTGTAGTTAGGAGACCCAGAGGAGAATATAATCTCTTAGACAGTAGGGAATGGATTACTTTTTTTTTAATAAAGAAACAACCATTCACTTAATGAATGGAACAATGGAAAAAGAAAATGATGTTCACAAAAAAGGAAATCTGATTTGTTTTATGTAGAGAGGCATTTTTCAGAAACAAATATTTGTGGGTGATATTTTAGAGCATAAAAATATCTACCAGAAAATTGATATTTTAATTTTAAAGTACACCGCCCTAAGGAAAGGTTAATGTGGGATTTATTAGGTAATTTCATAAGAGGTAACAATAAGTGAAATAAAAAGAATTATTCCAAGAATGTGGCTGCATTAATTCTACAGAGCTGTCCTTTTTTTAAGCTTTCCAAGGGCAGGTATATGTTACCTCCATTTCTAAGTAGTAAATCTTTTATTGCCAGGAGCCATCCTTGTTTCCCTTATTTGTAAACTTCAGTAACATCTAGTATAGTACTTTCCACATAATTGGGCTCAATAAACGTTTATTGACAAAGTAAAGAGGTCTATAGGGAACTCTTGCCCTTTAAATTATGTTTTAAAAAAGCAGTCTGAAATATAAGGTTCTGTCTGAGGGAAAATGGTTTCAGTGCTTGCTTCTCACAGAGGGAAAAGAAGAAAAATATTTCTGGCTCAGGGACAGTCAAGCAGCACTGCTTAAATCATGAGCTGAGCTGAGTTCTAAAGCATTCTTCTCCACTAAGAAATTACCACAAAGGAAACACGTGACGAAGAAGTTTAGAGTCATCTTAGAACAGCCGACATAGAAATCTTGTTCCCTGGTATTTACTCTGTCAGGCTGTCTGAGGAACACATTGCTGCCATTTGAATCGGTTTTCTTCATACTCAGCTGCTGGCTTCTAAACTATAGGGGCTAGAGCCGTTGTTTAGTGTTACACCCACAAAGATGAGTAAAACTAACTCACCAGAGCCCCACAAGATGCACAGTAACTCAGAGAAAAACTGCATCCTGATTCGACTCGGGTGATTTTTCTTTTGGCAGCCTACGCTGTTGCCCGTTCAAAACCACCCCCTTGTCGCTAAATGTCAGAACAGTACAGACAGGTGTTAGTAATAGGACGGGAATAACATTTTCAAAGTTGCAATTAAACTTGTTTCTTAGAAACACCCACTAGTAACCCAGAAAGGTGCATGGATTGCATCACGTGATTTCCGACATGGGAAATCTCTGAAGACTTTCTAAGCATTTTTGGAAAAAACTTGACATATTGATCACATGGTGTTCTTCTAGCAACAGGACCTACACACACATCTGCAATGTCACAATGTGATTCCTAGAGAGGGTGGGGCAGGGTGGGAGGTGGGTTTGTGCTATACTGCTGGCCTTTTAACTCTTACTGGCTTGGGATTAATTGTTTTGTTAGATCTCGACTCATGCGTGTTCTACGCCATGGTGAACAGGCAAGCCTCTAAACTGGGTGAGGTATTCCAAACCGTGCTAGAGGAAACTGTAAAATATTGTTTAGTTGCCTAAAATCGGAAGTGGGATTAAACAGTGCAAATGTAGGCATACTAAGGTATTTATTACTGAATGAACTGAGAAGTCAAGGCATGGTCCTAGGAACACGATTTTCAAAGATGCCCATTTGAATCCAAGGTTTCACTTAAAATTAACGATCTGTGGCTACTTAATATCTGACTGGGATGACCAGAATATCTTGCTTAAATTAATACATTTCCACTGCTAAGGAAATATAATCATTTCTATCAAACACTGAAAACTGGAAGAAAGTATTGAAATCCTATATTCTTTTTTTAATTATTATTTCCTGACATCGTTTTGAATGGATGTCTTTAAAGTAAGAAAGAAAAACAGAAATGTATATTATTCTTTCTCCAAAGAGGAAAGGGAATTATACATTTCACGTTTTCTTTTTCTGTTTTTTAATCTTAAAACATCCGCCACTGAGGGACCAGCAAAATGGCTCAGTGGGTGAAAGTGTCTGAATTCGTGCCTAAGGACCAGAGTTTAACTTCTGGGAACCATATAGAAGTCAAGTACTGACTCTTGTGTGTGTGTGTGTGTGTGTGTGTGTGTGTGTGTGTGTGTGCAATTCTACCGCTGAAGTCAGTCCTTATGGAGAAATGGCTCTCATCACCCGTAATGCCATCTAGCTCTTGGTGCACAGGGCACTTCAGTGCCTTTCCTGGCTGCAGTTAACACTTTTAATGCCACACCATCACATTCATTCAGTTTAAAATTACATTTCTCACATTTGTGCAGAAGCAGATTCTCCGGAGAACATTTAAATGAGTACAATAGGAAAACTTTCTATGAAAACCCGTAGGATTTTCGTTTCTTATGTTCTTAAGGGATAAAGGGTGGGAAAGTTTAAAAACAAGAAATTCCTATAGGAGATATGAAGAGTAACGTACTTAAAGTCAAACTAGCTTAGGTGCGAACCATTTGCTAACAACGTGCGGGCTCTGGGTTCAGCTCCTGCCGCTGTGCCTGTCTCCCCCACACCCTTGCATCATACATAGTAGAAAGTGGAGTGGGTGACCTACAGGCAAAATAACAGCACCCACGCTGAAGTGCAAACCTGTGTGGAACAGGAACTCTAGGAGAAGTCCAATTCACTCAGACAGGACCAGAAATTGCCCACAATTACCACAACTACTTCTCCTTAAAATGCTAGCTGGCTATTATGGTTCAGAGTTGAAAAGCCATCCATCCACTCCCACCCCCCAATCACCCCTACTCCTCATAAGGATTATGGATTATTAGCTACTGCTGTTATTGAAAGGTAATTGCACTTTAGGGGCATGAACCTCATCAATGGATTAGTCCATTGGTGAGTTCTCACATCTGGATGTGATATTTTGAGTGGGGCCTAATTGGAGGAACAGGTCATGGTGGCGGAGCTGGGGGCACTTGCCTTATTAGAAGAGATCTTGCGCACCAAGCCTTCCTAGTCCCTTCTGCCAGCCTCAGAGTGTCACTGTCATGGTCTGAAGCTCCCAACTTGGAGCCAAAAGAAATCTTTCCTTTCAGTTGTTTCACTCGGGTGTTTTGTGGAAAACCAGCAACACAATAACCAATACTCACGAGCCATGGCCCATGCTAGGTGTAGAGCTAATGGCTTTGAGGGCTTAGCCTGCCTGATTCTCACAAAGACATTGTGAAGGAGCATTCACGGACAGATGGGAAGAATCACGTAGTTACAGGTTCAAAGGCGGCACAGGTAGTAGAGCAGCTTGATCTCAGGATCGAGACCCCTGGGAACCTGATTAGGTCACCTGTCCCAGCTAGAGCAGGCTCTGCCACCAGGGGAGTATCATTCTCAGTTTTCTCTTTCCAAGCTTTCCATATTTGTCAAGACATGAGAACGGAGCCTCTTTTTCTGCTCAACGCTTGTTTCGGAATCTGAATGTATCTTTTGACACATCTCATCTTTTGATTAAACTACTTTACCAGCTCAATGTTTTCCATGGCCAGGTGTATCCCAGGGTTTGATAACCAGGAGTAGCACTGGCTGGGAACTGGCAGAAAAACAAACACTTGGGGTCAACCTCAGACCAACTGAAGAGGAAGAAAATTCTGGGAGTCATCCAGCAATCCTTTAACAAATTTCCCAAGATCCTGATGCAGAATGTAAGCTCTGAAACAAGCCATTGTTGCTATAGTCTAGGTGGATGAGTAGAATTTTTGCTAAATGAATACACTTTGGAATCACATGGCTTAATTAGAATCTACTCCCGAAGAGAACATATGAGTTACCATTGTCACTTCCATCTTTTTATCTGCAGAAGCTATGTCATAACTTTTATGTGAAGACAAATCAAAGAGCTATGTATGGTGTGTAGCTAGTGTTAGCATTGCTGAATTCTTCATATTGTCTTGTACACATCAAATGTTGCTATTGAGCATCCCTGAGTTATTTATTGTTTACCTATAATACTTGTCCTTTTATTAACTTTGTATTCAGTCTCTACCAGAGGGGGAAATAAACAACTCTATTTCCTCCAAACCCAGGACAGAATTGGCCTCTACTGGGAATCCTAATTCTGCATTATCATGTTTCATATCCTCCTCGGTAGAATGAGATTTTTCTAGGTTGGACATCTTTCTTGTCACTGCATATGCCCCTTTCCACAATCCTATACAGTAGGGAGATTCAGTAGCTTCACAAAGATTCAGTTATATGTATTATTAAAAAAACAAACAAACCCATTTTCATTAAATATTTGTCATGTGTGATGACTTGGCTTGTCCACAGCTTCACTTGTCTCTCTTTTAGTGTGTTGTCTCTTACAACTTCAGTCTATTATTAGGTATGATGACATAAACTTTGACACAGGGTTGGCTGCTGATTCATCTCCATCTGCCTTTCAAGAGAACTGTATTCTCCTGAGTCCTCCTGACCAAGATCTGGTGGCAGTGAAGTCCCACAGCATAACCTAAAGATAGGGGAGGCAGCCACGGTGCAGGGGTTTGATTCACAAGTATGCTATTGACAGGCCAAGACTACATGTACCCCAGACCCTCTTGACACATTTTCCTGAGAGGAGCTTTCACAGTGATGCCTCTGCTACCAAGAAATCTCTTCTCCCGAGGACCATCCTTTGCTTGGCTGGAACTCAGGGAAAGTGTCATCAGGTTGCAGACAGTAAATGGAGAAGTAGGTTTGGCTCAGGAGCTCAGGTGTCACCTACACCATTTGGCAGTCTTTAACGCTACTCAACCATCCTGTTATATTGCCAGTTATACAAAGTGTTAATAAGGAAGTCTGCCCTGCCGGTCTCAGGACCATGCACAGGTTCCAAATTAAATAACGATAACAGAGGTATCACAAAATATAAAGTCACAAAAGGTTGCCTAAGCCACCCTGAAACCTCAGTCAAGTTACCTTAAGTTAGGGAAGTCAGATCCAACTGAGTGTGTGTATCTATGGCGTGTGAGGGTCACAGGAGCACCTTCTTACAATAAATCAAGTCAGCTTGCCCAACAACTTTTTTTCAGAATTAGATTATTGATTTTGATTGGTAAACTACTTGTACTTGGAAATATAAAGGAAGAGAAAGTAGAAAAATGTGTTGGAAGAAAATTTGCTGTCAGTGAACCTGAGGTTACTGAAAAGGGAAACTCAAATGATAGGTACTGGCAGGTTAGTTAGATACTTGATTGGAGGAAAGGACCAGCCCTTGCCCGTGGTGGCATACTCACAAGGACTTTCTGTTTGAAGGTTTATTGAAACGTCTTTTTGCTAATTGTTACAGTTGATTTATTTTGTGCTTCACTTAGAAAGCCTTTGGATGATAGTTGCAGGCCTCCGCTGAGTCACCCCTACAGGTCTCAGGCTTGATCAACACCCCGATGTATGGTTTTCTTAGGAAGGGATTACTGGTCCTTTGTGAATGTTGTAGAAATGTCATCAAGATTTGTTTCCTATGAGATTATCTGAGACTAATGTATGATGAATTAGTGTGTTCCCTTAAGTTACATCACTCATGTGTAGACATTTTTGGAAACTCAGAATAACACAGATATGGTATTCAATCAAAATTTGACCAGATTTTTAAATACATTAGTGGAAATAATTTAAAAATATCTAGAAAAAGAAATTACTTTATGATGTTTTATTTTACAATGCACAAATATAGATAGAATTACCTAAAACGAAATGTGTATCTAGATTTCTTCTCATAGAGATTGAACTAAGATGTAGCTCACTGATTGACACTTGCCTAGCGTGGGTAAAGCGTTGCATTTTAAAAAAAAAGGCAAGTCAAAAAAAAGAAGAAGAAATAAAGAAAAGAAAAAAAAGAAAGGAAGGAAGAAAGAAAAGAGTCAAGTATGATGGCACACACCTTTAATCCCAGCACTTGGGTGGCAGAGGCAGGCGGATCTCTGTAGGTTCGAGGTCAGCCTGGTCTACAGAGATTGTTCTAGGAGAGCCAAGAAAAAGAAACACTGTTTTGAAAAAAAAGGGAATATTTTCTGGATATGTAATCATGGTAGAAATTCCTCAGTCCTTTGAACTTCTAAGGTTGAAGCAATTGTTTTCTGAATGGTGGGAAATTCTGGTGTGAGAAGAGTAAGTCTGCTTAACTTTATTTTGAAGTTTCTTACGTGAAAAGGACACTATATGATAAAGGAATAAACAGTATTCATTCATTCCTTTGCCCATTCATGGCCACCTGAAATGCCCAGGTTTTTCAAAGCTGAGTAATTTTAATAACAAATGCTTTCAGAACAATTGGAATGAAAAGGCTGGCATTCCTAATCCCTGAATGTAAGTATGTGAGTATTGTGTTTATTTATTTATTTAAAAAAATAACATTTAGGCACATTAGCTATTTCCAGTTATAAAAAGGTAACGCCCCCAACAATTGAAACGTGGCAATCATTTCTTTTTAAGACATAATCCTGGCCACCCATGGAGACAGACTTTAATATCCATTGTCCCTTCTCTCCATCTTCTCTACTGTTTTGTCAGGTGTTGCAGAAGACCTCATGTACTTTGGATATAGAACAGAGACGGCCTGAACTGGATCTTACCTGAAAGCCTCCTCCTGGAGGGCTAGTTGTCCTGGTACCAGAAAAGCATCATGGGAGCTTCCAAAGGAAGGAAGCAATAACCCTACACAGCTGCAACACCTCTGAACCACAATAGCTGGTATGGTATTATGCTCCTAAGGATGAAGCAATAGCATGCATACTTTGACAGCAACCAATAGCTCTCTAACTGAATGCGAGAACCACTCAACCGAAAACCCAGTTGGCTGGTACTGCAAACCCCAACTACCTGGAGCTAGTGAAATCCTGGATCTAGGAGTAAGCCCACAGTTCCTACTTTACTAACCTAGCACAATCCCTGACTGCATTTGAAATATTTGTCTTTCTCCCCATAGATAAGCATAGTTCTCATGAAGGAAACTTCTCTTTACAGCAGACGGAAACCGTTACAGAAAACCACAGCTGATCAAAATGCAGAGTGGTGAGCCCAGTACCAACTGATCCATCTACAATATGACTCTTATAGCTAAGGCTCAGGGGTTATTGAGCAAGAAGGGAGCAGAAATGTTGTACGATGCTGAAGAACTGGGAGTTTACTGGGAGAATATTCAGAGAACCTGAACCTGAAGAAATCTCACTAACATGGCTACTTAAACATGACCTGAACAGGGAAGGCAGCCATAGAAGTGCTAAAGTGGACAAGCTGTGAGGGGTTAGGGCTTACAAGGCCTCAAACCCAGACAAAGAACGACAAATGTTGAGGGGAAGAGAGTCTTTTCCAGAGAATAGCATACCAACTGGTTATCCAATAGCAAAAGGTCAGCCCTGAAAAAATAAACATTCATGTAACATACACACAGCAGGTTTTATTTCTATGTTTATATATAAATTATATAATAATATAATAATTATAGTATAATTTCAAAAAAATTTAAAAAGTAGTAAGAAAAATAATAAAATAAATAAGTGAAAACTGGGAACACTTTTCATACCTCCACATACAGGTGTATTTCCCCTGGAAAAACAGAAAGACAGAAAGAAAACAGTCAATGTCTCTCACCTATCTCACACTTCAGATTTTAAAGGACTCTGATTTCCACAGGCCCGCTGCACAGAGGGCAGTGTTTACTCTCCTGAACAATGGGCATACTTGCTCGTAATCAAGAGGAAAAGAAAGAAAGAGAGAGTTGCTCAATCAGTATTGGATCAATCATAATGTTCACCTATATATATTCTTAGAGACCATTAAGTCAGAAATAGAGTTTAAGCAAGACATGGGTTAATTTCACAAGTGTAACACAAATGTCTGCATCTAAAACATCCTATGGCGAAAGATTATCACTAGGTACGAACCCAGTGCTTTGACCAGATTTTTTATAGGTAGAAGTATTTACAATGAAATTCATGTTAGAAAGGAAATTGATTAAATGTGATCGTGGTCTACATGAGCAATTTACCAGATAAAATTCTGTCATCTTAGGCAAACCAGCCAGGAGACAGTGATTTGTGCATTGAGTCTTATCCTGCCTGTGCTCTACCTTGAACTAACCACATAAATAATGCAGAGGAGAATATTTAAATTCTCCAGACAATCTTCCATTTTATTCTCAACATAGACCCTTAGATTTATGTATTATTTATAGTACTATAACATATGCTCTATTTAACATAATTTAGTCCCAATAATACATTTGATCAAATGTTTTAATTTGTCATATTTTATGAAATTATATAGTCTTAAAGTGAATTAAGTCAGTCTCTTCCAGGTGTCCTTTCAGGAAGGAGATTAGTTGTTATGAGAATGATTCAGTTCTGATAGGAAATAAAAGCCAAAAAAACTATCAGAATTTTTATGAATTTTATCAATTGAATTCAATTTTATCAATTGAATTTCCACATAGGACAGAGACTCTAATCACAAGAATATTTCAAACACTATCAAAACATGTATTTTGTTTGCTTGTTAAATGTATTTTCTCTTTGAATCCTTTGAAGGTTTATAATTTATTACAGAGATATACTATAATAAATCCAAACCAAAATAATATACCAAGCTTATAGTTTTGTACTTCCATTGGATTGCTGTTCTTTGAAAATTTTTGTGCTAGATAATGCTAACAAAAAAATCAGTATTTTCCCCCCTTTTTGGTGTTTTATCTAAACATCTTCCTGGAAGCTTTTCCACTCAAATAGCATTGAATACATAATGTGGACAGATTCTGACATATGTGTTTTTAAGAAATAAAGCAAACATATATTTTACGTAAATCTATAGGGGCACCCTACACCTAAGACTCAGGGAAGATGGCAGAAAAGGGGATGAAAAGAGGGCAAGAATCAGAGGACCAGGGCACCTGTTTTGACATTATGTTTACTGTATATGAAAGGGAAGCTGTGCACAAGAAATTTTCACGGAGCATTGTCTAAATAAGTGCTGCACTATGATACCTCCAGTTAATATACCAACACGGATGGGAAAGATCACACAAGGCCCCACCCCGAGATGAAGAACTACATGTAGTTAATGATTGCTACTGAAAGATGATAGAACCAATCCCCTCCAGGATTGAGGCCCCCAATTAGTTATCTAATATCAAATTGTCAGTCCTAAAAACATATTCATCTCTAAATGGATAATCTAGTTGTGTGTATATATGTGTGCATGCTTCTATAACAAAAATAATTGAAGAAAAGTTAGCAATGAATTTGAGAGAAACTGATGGTAGGGGCATGGCTGATTTACAGTGGGGGAGTAATATAAATACAGTATTTATACATAAAATTCTCAAAAAATTAAAAGTGTAGAGCTCATAATTTAACAAAGAATTTTGATGATTTTCTTATTATGAAATGATTACTATGTGGTACCCTTATTTTTTTAATGCTACCTTTGTTTTAAACTTTATTTACTATTTTAGGATACAGCCATTTAGTAGGGCATCCTGAGCCTGTGTGTTTATGTCTTTTCTTCAGTAAACATGTAAACAGCTAAGGAGTTTGGCCATGGAGTTCAGTGAAAGGCAAACCAGAATCATTCCCTTCTCCTCTGCACATGTGAACAAGGAGGACAGATGTACAACAAAGGAGGAGGGTCTTTGTTTAACCAAATCCTGCTGCTTCCAGACCTCCATACTCTATCTTTGCTGCAGAAGCCTCTTCTCTTAAAGAAGCTCTTGCTACTTTGATGTTCAGAACTTAACATCAAAACTGCCTTTATAGAGACCTTTTCTGGCTCCTTGAGCAGCTCTCTCCATAAGCTTTCCTTTCTCTCAAAGAACTCTGTTTCCTCTGACCTGGGCACGACAGCTCAGATTTACATATTTGTCAATTTTCTTCACCACATCTGTTTTGTTCAGCGATGATGCCTATTAACAGACTCGTCACTTTTGGAGAGATCAATAAATGCTGGCTAGATTGGTGTATCAAATAAACCTTAAAATATGAAAGCCTGGCTAAGGGTTGTCTGTACTATATAAAAGGGAAATGTGGCCTTTACATACACAAACCATTTCCTTTAGGAAGGGATTAGGGAAAAGGAAGGAACACAGAGAAAGGTACATGTTCAGATTCTTATGGAGCAAAAAGTACAGGTTATCCCAGAATCTGAATTAGGGGTGATGGGTCTGGAACTCATAAATCCATAATGACAAAGTGCTAACTGATTGTTTAAAGCTCCTTTTTATTAAAGAAAAATATAAGTCCATTCAAGATTTATAAACAGGGAGGAAAACCAGGATTTAACTTGTAGAGGACTCTGACTGTAGTATGGTAAATGAGGATCTTGGAAAATCATAGGCAGATCCATATATAGCCTGAATAGCTCTGAAGTCTGAAAATATTTGTGAATAGAATTGTTCAGATCTTATATTTTCCCCCCAGTTTTAGAATATTTACATATACATGAGATGTTTTGAGGGTGGGGGCCAAAGTCTAAATGCAAAAATGCAGCTGTATTTTATATAACATGTAGCTCAAAGATAATTCCAGATGTTTATTTATGATTTGCAACTAGCTTACAAAGTGAGGCTTTCAATATGGAACTCTCATACATATTTCCTCTTGGTTTACCTGCCTCCACCCTACTCTCCTTCCTCTTCTTCCTTTCCCTCTCACACTGTATCTTCCCCACCCCCAGCATTCTTCATTTCTTCTTTGCTCTGTTGTCTTCTCCACCCTAGGAAGGATTTCAAGGGGTAACATAAAAGGGGATAGTAAGAAAGTATCATGGGTGAAAAAGTCAGACACTGGAGTGGAAGATGTTTGTGAGTAACAGGAGCCCTGATGGAGCACAGGGCACAGATGTCTTTCCTCCTCATCCCTAGTAAGAGCAGATTTCGAGACACTTCCTTGTAGAGGAAGGCAAGGCAATGATGTAAACCGATGAAATGACTGATAGGAATAGTCACAGATGGAAAATGCAAGCTCACAAGAGATGAAGTGAAAATTAGGAGAGTCGATTGTGTCAGGGAAGCCAGGATCAAATGGCTTACAGGAGAGCAGAACGCAAATTAAATTTGCCTCTTGGATTCACGGCCTGGATGGCAGTGGTCTCTTTGGGGAGAGCATTTGTGGTCAGTTGTTTTGGACCAGAGGTGTTAAAGAATGTTTTGACTTCATCATGTGTGATTAGCTGCATTAGTCTGTGGAAAAACTGTCTTAATTTTAACACATTGATGAATTCTTATATTGAGTGTGTCACACTTAAAACTAATTGTATTTTAGTAATGAAATGGATTATCCATTCTGGCTCAAGTCTTGCTTTGCAGAGGCAGAAAAGGAAAAGAAGACAAAGAAACAAAAATCTTGACAGTTTTCCCACATTACTTTAGCCAGTAAATCTAAACTAGAGTTCAGATACACTCTTGTAATCAATCATGTTACCCAAGTCTTGGCCCTCAACTCTTTATCTCACATCATACATGTTCTTTGTTGATCTGTTTTTACATAGATAGCATATCTATTACAAATTAGACCACTTGGCATTTCATTTCAATAGCTTTTATGTAGAATTTTAAATCCAACTTAAAAAAATTTTTTAAAAAATTCAGGCTGGAAATTACTCTCTAAATAATGGTAGCTCCAAATTAAATTATAAGGAGAGATACTGATGCCACAGACCCCACATAGCTCTCCAAGAGAAGACAGAACTTTGGCCCTTCTAGGAAACTATTGAAAGTTAGTCTGTAAATGACAAATTTAAATTTTTCTATGTGTGTATGTGTGTTTGTGTGTTTGTGTGTGTGTGTGTGTGTGTGTGTGTGTGTATGTGTGGTGTGCATGCACGTTTACCTGTGGAGGTCAGAGAAACACTTGTAGGAATTCTTTCTTTTTCCTCCTTCCCTCCCTCCCTCCCT
>PVIU01006689.1:0-85782 GCA_004026605.1 Ondatra zibethicus
ACTTTCCTTTGTGTGGCCGGGTGTGTGATTGCTCCTAATTCTTATATTAATCACATTCATGCTCATTAACATAGAAATACTACTCCTTATGATAATAAAATACATTCATAATAATGAACACTCATCTTCTGGTATTTTGGGCTGCTTTAGTGTAAGCAATCTCTGGTGTTAGGAGCAATGCCCTCAGTCACGGAGACAACATGAGAGATGCTGGCCACTAGAAGTCGGTCAGAACACACAAAAGGACCCTGGAAATGAGCAGCAACCACAGTATCTGATACTCTAGACAACCTTGGAAAGTCACTTGCTGCTGCTGCTTTTACCAATAAGACAATGATTTTTTTTTCTTTTTCTTTTTTTTTTTTTGGTTTTTCGAGACAGGGTTTCTCTGTGGCTTTGGAGTCTGTCCTGGAACTAGCTCTTGTAGACCAGGCTGGCCTTGAACTCACAGAGATCCTCCTGCCTCTGCCTCCCGAGTGCTGGGATTAAAGGCGTGCACCACTACTGCCTGGCGACAATGATGTTCTTAACTAATCGTTTTTCTTAGACATAAGGCAAGCTTTGCTTGAATTAGTCTCTTTGCTCTTTCTTTTCATCTAATTCCCTTTTTTGGCACCAGTTATGCATAACTTATCTTTTCTGTCTTTTATTTTTATTATTTCTCATGTTTTCAGCCATTCACTTCCATTTTGTTGTACTCAAATGTTTTGCTAGTGCCTCTTCTGCCGAAGACTGAACCTAGACTGCTGCTCAGCCAGACATCGTTTTCAGATGGTTGTGCGATTTTCCATCATATAAGCTTACACACACACACACACACACACACACACACATCATGGGGATGGAAACACGGACCCTGTGTATGCTAAGCACGTGTTCTACCACTGAGCTTTGCTAGATCTTGTTTTTCTCACTTAAAAAGTCCCTGTCTTGGGCAGGGACTCTGGTGAGATAGCTCAGGAGTTGAGTACTTGCTCTTCCATGGGACCCAGGTTCAGTTCTCGGCACCCATGTGGGCAGCTCAGGGATCCATGCCTTCTTCAGACCTACACAGGCACCAAGCACACACCTAGTGCACATACATACATGCAGGAAAAACACTTATACACATAAAATAAAAAAAAGCAACTTTTAAAAGATTCTGTTCTCTCTCTGGCTTATTTTATATAGTGCGCATTCTGCGTGTTTCAATCAAGGCTTTTGTTCACCTGATCCCCCCGTACCCCCAGGCTCTAACTCCAGCGTCTTATCTTTTTGTTGTCTTCGTTGTTCCCGACTTTAATTCCTATTAAAAAAAAGTTCTTTTGTTTTACCCTGGTTTTAATTTTTAATTTTTGTGTTAAAGATTAAAACATTTTTTTACTGTGTGTGTGTGTGTGTGTGTGTGTGTGTGTGTGTGTGTGTATGCCTGGGTCTCTTTGTAAGTGCATGCCACATGAATGTACATACCTGTGGAGGGCATCGGGTCCCCTGAGCTAGAGTTCCAGGAGGCTGTGAAGCACCTGGCATGGGCGCTAGGAACTGAACTGGGGTAAGAAAGCAGTCAGTGCGCTTATATGCTGTGCTACCTACACTGTCCCCTCATTGTGCTTGTATAGAAGTGGATGATGTTTCAGTTTTACTGGCCACATGTTTTTGGTGAATTTTCTTTTAGTAAAGTTTGTTTTCCTATGTCTTTCCTTCTTTGTTTTTCTGTAGCATCTCTGGGTGGCCCTGTGCTTCTCCTGACATTATTATTAATTAATATTTAAATGAGATGAGTTCTTTCTGGGCCAGCTCTTTTCAGTTTTGTGGGCAGCAGTCTCAGGATGGTATTCCAGGCTGGCACTACCCTCCTTGGCTTTTAGGAAATGTCCTAATGACAGAAGTTTGTGGGGTCGACTGAGTTCTCGGGACTGCACTTTTCCACAGTGAAGTAGAGGGCTCTGTTTCAGCATTGCTGCATGCTGTGAAATGTCCTTTGACCGAGACTGCAAATCTGTGTTTTCTCTCAATCTCCACATTGCCAAAAGTGGTCCGAGGCAGTTTGCTCCATCAGACGCTTGGGATTACAATCCAGACCTTGAAGGATCCCCTCGTTAGCTTTAAGGTGTGCTTTGCGAGTAAGCCCTTGCAGAATTCTCCTGGAATTTCGGCTCAGGCTCAGATGTGTTCTCTTAATATCTTCTCGCACACCTGCTAGGTTCTTGCTGACTTTTCTCATTTGGGGGCTACACAGCATCCCATAGTTTCCGTAGTGATGGGATTTACACCTTGGTTCCTCACTTTTGTTGCTTTAAGACCACTGAGGGGAGAAGGAGGCACAGATATCCTTTTCCTGCCCACCTTCAAGACAGACACTGGTGGTTTACTGGAGGAAGCCTTAGCCTCACCAATGTTCATCACTAATGTTTTGACTCTGATCTAGTTCAGGACCATCCAATGTGCCTTGTGTGATCACAGAAATGTCACATATGGGAGCCACTCGCTATAGCCAAACTGTAGTCACTTGGAAATATTGAACATGGGGAATACGTGAAACTAATTTTTAAATTGTATTCATTTGTTTAAAATTGAATTCAGTTGTCCAAATGCTAGTTTTGTAGGCTTCCCTAAAGACAGACATATTTAGAAAGGTGTATGCTTTCTTGGATTTCCTTTTCTAGGCTGTCTTTCACAGAAGAACCCCAACTGCCTGAGGGAAAAAGAGGAAGTGCTGAAGAAAACATACAGATAAGTACCTGAGAAATCTTTCCCCTTTGCTGGTGTCTGGGTCTCAGAGCTGGAGGCCAGCAGCTCCTCTGGAGATGGGTGCCCAGCCCTGTTCTTATGCCTTCCAAAAACACGTTGGCACCTAAGGCAAACAATGGTACTTCAGTCTTTGAACCTTTAAACAGCCGTCTGCCATACTGAGTGTGAAGGAGTAAACATTGGGAGACAAAAGTGAAGAAGTGTTTCCTGGCTCTCGGGGAGCAGGCTGAAGGTGTAAGTCACAAAACAATCCCACTCCAGTTTGGAATTATGATTAATAAAATGCTTATTTATTTAAAGGGAAAAAACTTACAGATCACCATCCCAGACAACAGCCCTCTGCGGTAACAGGAACTAAGTCTAACAGCCGGAAGCCGGAAACAAGAGAGTGAGCTCACGGCTACAGCTGCTTTTTAAGACAAACAAGACCACGCCCAAGTGGGCTGGTATCTTAAAGGCTATTGGCTGAAAGAGCAGAAGGCGCTCCTGCAGCAGCAGGCATCTCATGAGCTGGGCACTTTTCTATCCTTGGGTCTCTAGTGTTTTCTAGAAACTTTGTGTTTTGTTCTGTGAGCCCCAGTCTCCTCTGAGACTTGGAGAACACTCATGTACCCTAGAACTTTGCACTTCTTGCTCTCTGTGTTTGGGAGTCACCACCACCCCTCTACCGTATTTTAATTTAACATCTACTTGCTTTTCATACTGCGGCCAACGCTTCTCAGGAAAGATTTCCTTTACTCCACTGCTTGCTGAGGAGAGTGGTCCCTATACCCTCTGAGGGAGAGCCACATTCTTTCCAAACTGGGAGCCAAGACTGGGAACAAACTTCAACCTCGGACGCTCTCAGGCTCCCCGTGAAGAGGTGTAAGTGGTTGGTGCTTGAATGACCTGGTTACAGTTTTAGAGGCGTTATCTAAGCAAAGAGCCGTAATAGTTCCCGATTCTATCCATGCTGCAAACTATTACCCAGCTGTAATTCCCTTTTCCCATACATCGGTAAAACAATGAACATGTTAGGTCTCTTAGTCCTAACTTAAAGAAATACTTTCATTCACAGGACTCACAGAAATGGGATGCTTGTAAAGACACGTATATTTTCTATGTATGCAGACAGAATGAATCACGGGACAATCTATCAAACTAGAAAGGATGGTGCTCTTGTGAACACACCTGCTTGTTTTCCAGTGTGGCACCCTACAAAGCCCCGTTCCTTGCTCTGTATTGGCTGTTATGCAGAGGCAGGGCTGGGGTGCATAAGACAGCAGGGCAGCAGAGACAGGGGAAATGATAAGAAGACGGGCTTAGGGCAGAGGGAATTGCTAAGGCTAATTTTCTCCAGGAGAAAGAGCTCGGACAAGCAATTTATCCCTTTCAAATCCACACTGGTCGCGCTGAGTTGGCGAATGATGGGTTAATGTCTGAAGGTCTGTTCTGCCTTCTGCAAGGCTTAGCTGATTATTCATTGGCTTGCTGACCAAATAGCATGACTTCTGTGAGTTTCCCATTGTGTTTGGAGGGAATTGTTCATTAGCAATTGCATGAAAGGACAAGTGCTTCTTCCTAATTGGGGTTAACCCAGGCTGGATTGCAGGGAAGCAGACTAGGTGGAGAAGGTAGCTGGCCATCTCTAAATGCCCTGCACCCAGTTAAGCTTATTTGATCTCTACAGAGTGAATTGAGCTTTAAATTTATAAGTGTACCAACATTTCTTAGACTTTGTTAGGCAACAATTTATATTAGATTGCTGGTAACGGATCCACAGGAAGGTGCCAAAGGTCAGCATGGTCAGCAGATGATGACTGCCCCCCACATCCCTTTTCACCCCAGTGGGAGACTGGATTACAGGTGGGAACCCTGCTTGGGGCCTTTCACAGATGACCATTATGAATTAGTCATGTAACCATTTCATAATAGTATGGAAAAGTTACATGCAGATGAAGTCATTAGGCAGGGTTAACTATGCTCTGAGAGTCTCAGCCTGAGGCTAAGAAAATATTTTGTTTATATTTTATCAACAAGTGAATTAATTAGCTCCTTACAAAGCTTCAGGATTGCCTGCTTACCTTTCCTTACTTAGAATGGAGAGCTGCTTGTGAGCTAGCCAGTTAGTGTCCTGTGCAAATGGTAGCCATGTTGGCTTCTGTACCTTCCTGTCCAGCTCTCTAAGCAGTTGGTTATATGATACTCTTCAGAAGAAAATACCTATTCCTCAGGCTGTACGGTGGTTTGAATAAGAATGGCCGACATAGGCTCAGATATTTGGAGGCTTAGTCATGAGGGAGTGTCAGTACTTGAGAAGGACTAGGAGGTGTGGCTTTGTTGGAGTAGGTGTGGCCTTGTTGGAAGAAATATATCCCTGGGGTTGTCTTTGAGGTTTCAAAAGCCTGACTCAGTGTTGATTTGTCTTGATGTGTGATTCCCCTGTATGCTGTGAATACCATTGGTTAATAAAGAAACTGGCTTGGCCTGATAGGGTAGAGTAGAGTTAGGCAGGGAAAACTAAACTGAATGCTGGGAGAAAAAAGGCAGAGTCAGAGAGAAGCTATATAGCCCCATTGGACACAGAACCAGAACTTTACCCAGTAAGCCACAGCCTCATGCCAATACACAGATTACTAGAAGTAGATTAAATTAAGATTTAAGAGTTAACCAATAGAGCTAATGGGCCAACTAGTGATTTAAATAATTTAGTTTCTGTGTGATTATTTTGGGTCTGAGCTGCTGAGTGGCCAGAACAACCAAGTGACCTTCCCTACAACAAATTGGCACCAGTGTGGCCAACTAAAATCCACATAAAACCTGAGAGGGCTTGGAAAGGAATTCTAGACACTAAGAAACAAATTTTAGCTGTATTTATTTTCCTGAATGGGCTTTGCTTGCTGGCGACATGCTGAAGCTCCTTTAAGAGAGGTTTTTCTGATTTAGCAGTAGCAGAAAAAAAAAAGCCACAGTTTTGAAATGCTGGCTTTCTGGCTATGCTGCCAGTGTGAACTCTAACTCCTTTTGGAAGTCCGGCTATGAAGCATTTAAATGGGGTTTGTGAACAGAGGACTAAAACCTGCTTAATGGCAACATAGACTGGCTGTGTGCCTAAAAATGGGGCTGTGAGCATGGCTCTCAGAGGCAGCAAACAGCTCCACCATGCTGGAGTAGGCTGGGCAAGCAGGTAGTGCTCTATTTCCCCTAGCAATGGCTCCACTTACATTCATAAGAAGCACTTAGCATTTTAAGAAGCACTTCTGGTCAGAAAATAATTACAGATATGCAATAAAGACAAATTCAGACATAAAAGACACCTAAATGAAACACTGTGTGTTTAAAAAATGTACATAGCCTTGGGAGAGAGAAGAAAAAGAGTATGGAGAGTTATAAAAAGAAGTAAATAATTTAAAAAAATAAAGCAAAGTCTTTAAAGTGACAGGGTACAGACCATTGTCCCACAGCATTGTCTTCCTGCAGTCTGTGAATCAAGCTGTAGAGCCTTCAGCTAGTTATCCACTACCATGCTCACCTGCGTGCTGCCACGCTTCCTGCCATGATGATAATGGACTAAACCTCTGAAACTGCAAACCCTGACTAAATGCATTCTTTTATAAGAGTTGCTGTGGTTATGGTGTCTCCTCACAGCAATAGAACAGTAACCAAACAGGCTGACTTAAGCCTTTTATCTGGCTGATCTGTGACTTCTTTGCCAAATGACAAAGGGAGACTTCAGAGGAGCAACTAGATATGGGGCTCAGAGTACTAGGAGAAATCTCAGTCTCACAAAAGGCACTTCCTGTAGAGGCCTCAAAATACAAACGTATTTCCTGACCTGGACACAACGTAGTTCACATGTTTCAAGAAGACAGTCTTAACCACAGGGTAGGGTTTACTCCATTTTGGCTGTGAATTTTGTGATTGAGCAGATAACCATGCTCAAACTTTAGGGTCAGTTAGGGTTAGGGGCTAGGATTAGGAACCTTAAACTGTGAAGATTTTGTTCCTATATTAACCTAAAATGTATGTAAGTTCTAACAAATACCTCAGGAAGTTTGCAGACAGGGCCATCATCCTTTATATGTAAGTATTGGTTGAACTCTGTGTCCATCTTAGCCCAGAATAGTATAGCAGGCCAGTTTAAGGTAATTCTGGACTTCTTGGTTTGAAATTTCTCAAAACAATGGCTTACTGGATTGTTGCATGAATTCTAATTGGTCTTAATAATAAAAACGCAGAGTCAGATATTAGGGCGTGAAAGCTGAAAGATCAGAGAAGCAGAGCCGTCAGCTACTAGTTCTTACCTCTACGAAATCCTCAGACTGCATAGGGTATCCTGTGTCTACAAACTGAACACCTTCTCTATGAAACCTCAGACTGAATCCTGAGATCCTGTCTCCTCCTGCCTTATATTACTCTCTCTTCTCAGTAGTATTCCTCCCTATCTCTACTTTGCTAGTGCTGGTATTAAGGGCATGTGACTCCCAAGTACTGGGATTAAAGATGTGAGTCATCACTGCCTGACTCTCTTTCTTTTAGACTGGATCAGTTTTGTGTAGCCTATGGTGGACTTGAATTCACAGAGACCTGTCTGCCTGTCTCCCACCTCCTGGGATTAAACGTGTGTACCACCACTGCTCGGCCTATATGGCTAACTAAGGGCTTAGCTCTGCACTCTGATCTCCAGGCAAACTTTATTTGTTAAAGCACAAAAAGAAAATATCACCACACCAGATACAAGTAGAAACATTTTTGTTAAACTTTCATCTTTTAATGCTTTTATTGTTTGACATTTTTATAATTTGTACAATGGGAAGAGACATTGAATGCTAAAAGAACAAACTTTCTGAGAGAAATGTGTGGGTGTGTATGTGTTTGTGTGTTGTGTGTATGTCTCTCTGTGTGTGCATGTGTGTGTTTGTATGTCTGTGTGTGCGTGTATGCTTCTGTGTGCGCATAGGTGTCTGTGTGTGTTTGTATGTGTTCATGTTTGTCTCTGTGTGTATTTTGTTAAGCTGGTTAAGCTCAGGTCTGTCCAGTAGGAACCCCTCCGGAGTCAGTCTTTGGTTTTTGGTTTCTGTGTAGTTACATGCACAGCCCTTACTTCTTGGCTTCTAACTTCTTAGGCTAAATTCTGCTTGTCTGCTAACAAGTGAGCTTCTTGTCTGCTTTCTTGAAATTACCCACTTAACAATTCAGTAGACACTGCCTACTGGAGGGAACTGTTCCACATCCTTTAGGCCAGCTATGATGCACTGAACTCCTGCCCCTCTGCTGAATTATTGGCTAACTGGGCAAGGGGACTACATCTTCCCACTGTATTCTCGGGCTGTAACAAGGTCAGGGAAAGTCAGGCTGATGAATGAATAATGAGTGTCTTGGTCATGATCAGCCTGCATTTCTCTGTTAAATGATTTAGTAGGATGATTGCTTAAGCTATTCTTTCCCAATTATTTTTTCCAGTATCCAGGAATCAGTTTTCTTCAAATCGTCTCTTGTCAGCAGCATTTCGAATACTATTTGGGCTCACGTGTTCCAGAATAGCTCCCCCATTGCCACCTCACTACAAGGCTGGGCAATTCCTTCCATCACACTTCTACTTTTCAGTGTTGAGAAGGAATTATTTCTATTTCAGACTCTTTTCTAGAGAAAGCAGCAGTTGAAAATCCCTAAGTTATTCATTATAAGGACATGATAATTTTTAAGACATGACACAAAAAGAAAATCCAATCCTTTCTGTAGCAATGATTGTCACTTGCTGAGCTCCTAGCAAATGCCAGGTCATTTCATGCTCATTTCTTTCACAAATATCTACTTAGCACAGACCGGCGGAAATGCTTTAAGTATAAGGACCTTTTACTTTCCCATGTTTGGCATCCATTGAGTCCTTCGGTTAGAGTGCTGTCCTTGGTCCTTCCAGACAGCTGTTGCCGCTGTACCATGAGGAGGACTCAGGCTCCTGAGGTTAGGTCTCTCACTGTGGTCCTGTGGTTACTGAGTTTCAAACTGGGATTTGGATACGGGACCCTGTCTTCAAAGTGAGTACACTCTGGACTTCTACATGTTTCTGAGGAGGACACCGAGGAGAACGTCTGGGCTCCTGGTTAGAAGGCCTCAGCAGGACAGTGATGGGACCGCAGCTCAATAACCTGCGATATGCATGAGTTTTGATGCGTTACTGGGCTTGAGCAGATTTGGTTTGCCCTTTGAGTGACATAAGGCTGATTGACAGTGTTACTGTGGTGAAATGGAGTATCTTAATACTTTCTTTTTATTTTATTGTGCTAGTCCTGTCAGATTCAGCTCCAGAAAGATGAAACCTGCTCTTCTAGACTGTGTTTGTAACAGACAACTTTCTAGAACATTTTTCTTTTCACTTATTTTGCTTTACTTTACAGAAGCAATATAGAAGAAAAAGGAAGGTGTCATGAACGTAATAAAATTTCCATGGTATTCTAAGGCAGCCTCTTTCTGGAGGAGTTTTAAAGCTGCTACATGCTCTCCTCTCTCAAGTAGGTAGCTCAGCCTGCCACCTGGACTCAACTGATTTTTTTTTAACATGTAGAAATGATTTTTAAAACTTTACCCTGTATAACAGAAGAAGCTATCTGATTTACAGATTGTTATTGATTTTCATCTTACTGTGACTTTTTCTTTAAGTCTAGCTGATCAAATAAACATGAGGAGAAACAGGCTTGGCTAATAAAAGACGGTGTCCGTCTTCTGCCGTAAGCACATAGGTGTTGACAAAAGATCTTGACTGTCAAGGATCATTTAAAACTAACGAATTAAAAATCAGGAGGTCAGGGAGAGCCGGGCAGTGATGATATGGCTTTCTGGATTTGACTTAACAAAGGAAGTGTTAACTAGAGTGATTTTCACCCCCATTCTTTTTTCCCTCACCGGGAAAAAATGTGCAGCTCAATTTTACCCTTGGTTGAGAAGGTGCTAATTTGTCTGACAAGCTGTTGGAATCGGAGGATGCTCAAGGTACCCTTGATGTCTCAGACCTTCATGCTGAGTGAAGCACACCTCGGATGCGGCAATGTGTAGGAGATGTTCTATATCCCATTAGGTAAGGACAATATAAACCACATGAATGCAGATGGGATGGGAACTTGTCCCATGCCAAAGAGAAAACCTTCAGCTTGTTATAACTAAAGCAATTTTGCAATCACCTTCATGCAGCTAAATATTTCATTAGACTTTAGCTGTCTTTATATTGTAGAAAACTTAAATGACCTTTCTCCCACTTGCTGCCCATTTCTTAGGAGGAGTGATCTTCAAATCCTGTCTTTTATTGATTGTAGTACCAATGAGTCTGTATCAACAAGACTCCAAAGAGAGATGGGAACATAAATGTGAAACCTCTAATTCCTTTTCTTTTTAATTGCATATTTATTGATTTTCTTCATATACTTTCTAAAGCCAAGAATTAACTGTATGAATGACCTTTGCATATTAACTAAACCCTAGTTGGTAAACTGATGCATCATTGAGAGTAAAAAGTCTTGTCAGAGAAAAACACTTTTCCATAGCATTCAGTTCTTCCTGAGTTTCATGGCTCATCATATCAGCAAACACATGTAATGCTTCCTATGGGCTGGGCACTGTCTGGAGTATTAACTCAGGTAATCTTCCTAACTAGCCCCTGCTACATATTATTATTTCTGTCCCATACACTCAGGAAAGTGATGAGCACAGTCTGGGCAGCAGAAGTTACACAGCTATGAGAAGGGCATATGCTATTTCAAACTCAGAATGTCTGACTTCACAGTCTCACTCCTAACTCCAACTCTGTGCTGCTTTTTCTCATGGGTGGGACATCTTCCATGGAAGATGAAGTCTGCCTGGAAGGACTAGCCTGTGACCTGAAGGGGAAATGTCACTGTAGTCAAAAGAATCACCCATGAGATCTGCCAGCATCTGTTTTCTAAAAATCCCCAAATTATGGAACTAACTTTTAACGTCTGCAGTAACATTTTGTATAAAGGCGGCCTTTAACAGCATGGCTCAGTTGCACCATCATTGTTAGCCGTCGCTAGTACATAGGCAACTGTCTTTACATGAGTTTGAAGAGGACCAATGTCGGTTTGAGTTAACTGGAACAGTGAGAGCATGTTGTAAAATGCTTCTGGAAGGAAGTCATGGCTGTAGTGTAACGCAGTGTCCATTGGTTTTGATCGTATGTCCCCTGAAGCAGAGTATAGAGAACTTCTGCTGCCCAAACTGCAATTTGAATCAGATCGAGTAGACATTCTGGGTGAACTTTTCAAAGCTTTCTGACTGGTTTCAAGGTATAATCTATTTCATAAATGGGACTTAAAAATAAATTTTATTAATTGTCTCCTTTGGCTATTTCACCCCTGTCTATTTCTGGTGACTTTTACTTCCATCTTCTTCTCTGCCACGCCCACCCCCGTTAACCACCTGCTTCTCACAAATCACCTGTTCACATTCACGCCTCTTGGTTTTACTTTGTCACCCACTGAGCTACAACTATGGTTGTAGAGCCAACTATCTCTTGGAAGCTGCTGGGCTCACCTGTGGGTACAAGTGAAGACACGGGCTGATTCTCTCCCAGAGCCCATTAGCCAGTAGTTCAGTAAGGTGACTAGAGTCTTTGAGTCTTTCCCTGACAGTCATGATTGACGACGTGCTAGGACAGGAAAGTATTGCTGCTGAACGGCTTTGGGCGTGTCACGCTTGGAAGATTGCATTTTGTAGCCCTTCTCAGCTACCTTTCAGCGCTTCCATTCTTCTGAACCCTCTTCCCCAATGGTCCCTTAGCCTTCGAAGGGGTGGTGTTAAGTGTCCTGTTTAGGCTTGAGTACCCAGTTGTCACTTATTTTCAGCACCTTGAACTGCCACAGGTCTGTGTGTCCAACATAGTTCATTACAAGGAGAAGTGTCTGGTTAAGGCTGGGTGAAGTAATGCATGGAAAAATCATGCAAAATCCTCTATCTAATCAGAAAACATTTGCAGGAAATATTAAATGTGTCACCTCCCCCCTCCGAGTTTCTTTTGTCTGAATCAGGAGTTGCAACATAATTACCTGAATGTTTTGATACCTGGCAGATAGATTAACTTTGAAGGCATAAGAGTAATTTACTTTGGTTTCTGCTAAATGCAAGCAATCCTTCACAGCAATCAAGTGGCACTATAAAACGGAAGCACCATTTATTCTCGAAGATTTCTCAATGATTACTTATCTACAATGAACATTTTTCTACACAGGTCCTAGTCAGCTTTCCTTTCACCGGCACGGGTCCCGTTACCTCTCTACTTGCTGACGCGCATGGCCTAGGGGCTCATGTGCTCAGGCCTCCACTTAGCACAGCCCTTCCAGACCCACACCCAAAGGTGGGATTAAACCAGAATTCATCTTATTCCATTGGTTCTTTCCAAGGTTTCTTCAAACTGAAGGCAGAGCAGTGCTGCCTTCAAGGTCACTTTCCCTCAGGGTGTATCACCTTTGGGGTTCTTTATCTCTCCCCTTTCTCATGCTTTTATGCCAGGGAGGGAAAGAAAATTCTAGTGATGCTAGTCTGTAATGGCCACATCACCTCTAGAGGTTACCTACATACAGGTCACATGTTATCAGAGCTTCTGGGAAAAGAAACCATTTTCAAGTCACCCCACTTTTGACCATGCCACTGTTTCTTACTAGGACTCACTGATACAGTCCGTGATAACAGCTGAGCCTGCCCTGCCTGACAACATCCTGAAGGTACTGGATTGGCACCACACTGCAGTATATATCAAGGGCAGGGGCTCGCAGGGAGGATGTATTCGAAGTGCTTTTAGAAGTGCCCTTGCCTCTGGTGTCATAGGTGAATTACAGGTTAATCTCTGTGGTGCATTGGCAACTGTGCCGCGTACAAGCAACAATTTAAGGCCACCACACACCCAGATGTCTGCGTAGCAGAGCCTTTATTAATTGGGCTACTAATCAGTTGCCTTCCAACTCTTTGGTATTTTTTGCCTGTATTTTCCTATATTAACAACTTTGCTTATCCTACTGACTCCTTAGACTCCAATGCCTAGATCAAGTGCCATCTATGCCACAAGGCACTCCTGGGTCTTCTCAGCCAAAGGGACACAGGTGTCTGCATGACCTGCTTTCCCTCTGCATTCCTGTGGCACTTTCCTGTCAGAGCAGGCAGGCTCTGTCCGAGCTGCTGTAACTTCCCATGCTTTGCTTCTCCTAGCTGTAAAGAGAGAGAGCAATGAGCTCCTGATGAGTTCTGGGCTTTGTGTTACATAAGGTGGGAGGAGTATTTCCAGCAGTGTCTGGGGCATGGTGAGTGATAAATAGTAGGTATTTTATTATAGTTATATCATTGTCTTGAAACTATTTAGGCTCATATTATTACTCTAATTTACTAAAGGACAGGAAGATGAGCGATCCCCCCAGCTGCAGCACGGGCTTGTGGGTAGCTGTAGGTCTTGCACTCCTTTGCTGCTCTGCTTCCTGAGCAGGTAGGTTCAGACAAAGCCTTAGTTTCTGGGTTCAGGTGTGATTTCTTCACCTGACAGTGGGCAAATCCCTCCCTCTCAGTCTGTCTCAGCCTTCTTGTCCAGGGATGGAGGCAACATCTCTGTTCCCTCTCAGCATTGCTGATGAGGTTGTTGTGGAAATCACCGGACACAGTGTCTAGGCACAGTGAATAGTAATAAGAGCATTATGAACAACAATGAATAATAAAAAGCATCGTGAAAGGAGTCCCAGGCAGCAGAGAAAGTGGTCCAGGGGAGGAAAAAACTACCCACAATGCCAGAACGATTGCGATTTAATGATTACTGTATTGAAGGTCTAAAATTACAGGACAAACGTATTTCTGATAGATAAGAAAGCATCAGAGGTGGAGAATTATGTCAGGACAGGGTATCCTTGTACAAAACTGCTCTAGTGATGGGAAAAAGATTCATAAAGTCTATCTCTTGCCAAAGGGTATGTCAAGTGTGAGATTTACACTCCCTGAGAGTTGTGGATTGTGATACATGCCATTTATTTGCGTGTCAGTGACTCCATAATCATTCCTAGCCAGGGCCCATTCGTGTCTCACTGACCTCCCCTTTCCACTCCGTTCATTCCTCATTACATACCAGATGTGTGTGCTGATGAATGGCCAAAAATCTAGGTGAATCAAGAGTGGCAGTCTAGAATAGACGGGAGCTCTGTCCCGCAGTGATTCATTCTAATTACACCCAAATCTAACTAATGGGGGAGCCAGTGCGGTGGGCAGAGGGGGAGGCGTGTGGCTCTGGCTTCTGCCTTTTTCTTCTCCTGGAGTCTGATCTCAGTGAACTGTTGGGACTTGATAGCCAGAATCAATAGCTCGGAAAACAATAAGGTCAGCACTGTGAAGATTCAGATTTTCTACCTCCAAACGTAATGGAAGGAAGACTGGTGTGCTGAGCCGTTGAGGTGCGTCTGACCTTAGCTGACTGACTGATGAAAGCCCGGAGCAGAAGGAGAGATAAAGAGGAGCACAGGGGAGACATGGCTCTAAATATATATAGCATGATCCCTGAGTCTACCCTGCAGGCCTGCTGACGCCTGACTTTGCTATTCTATTAAGAGGAGAAAATCCAAGTTCAGCTAAGACAATGATAGTTTTTAAAAAAACTTTCAGGACTGCAGTGTCAACACGCATGCATGCATACGAGCGCCCTCTCTCTAAGGGCCTCCACTCACATTTGGGCTAATTCCATTAGCTGGCTTTTATTTCCTAGATAATAACTTCACATCAAATTCTGTTCGAAAGCAAGGGATTATTGTTGTATCTCAAAACTCCCACTGGAATTTGTGGCATAGAAGTCAGGGTTTTCTATACAGGAAATGCGTGTCTAAGGGGCATTGTAGGTCTGCATGTTGCTGAATGGGGTTGCCTTCAAAATAGCAGACTGTTCCACTATATCCTTGCAAAACACTTTAGGATCTGTTTAGAAAATGTGGAGGCAAGAAGTGGACTTGGTTGTGAAATAGATTCTGTCTCCAAGTTTGGAAGCTATTTCAGTAGGGTTGATGTATCTGAGTTTAAATTTGAAGTTATATGGCAGCTGTGGTCTAGGAGAAAAGTCATTTCCTGTATTAGAAATACCTTTAACTTTTTTTTTTTGAAAATGTATCAATGACTTCAAAAGCTTTCTGATATGCTCATTTATTTCAAAAAAACTATTAAACATTTGAAAGTCTATGAACCTTCTTAGCAAGTATCGGGTATTTGTTTAAAGCAAGTCATTCACAAAAAGTGCTGATGATGTTGACTGAGCCATTCATTAGATGAGGAAAGACTAGAGCATTTCCCACCACAGGGAGCAGAGGCCCTGATTTAGGCCGATGTCAAACAATGTGGGAAGGGAAACAGAATTGAATCTTGAGTTGGATACAATTAGAATTGAATTTATAATAAAGACCTTCTTGGTACCATATGATCGGAGTTAACTTTTGAATATGAATAAATGGAAGACCCCCACTTATGTGTTCGAAAACAAATGTAGCCGGGGCAGGGTAAAGTTTATAGCAATAACTTCATCAAAATGTTGAACATCAAGTGTGGTGGCACACACCAGTAATCTCAGTACTTTGGGTGGCCGAAGAGAGAGGGCCACTTAAATCCGTGAGTTCAAGACCAGCCCAGGATCATAAAAGATTCTGTCTCAAGAAACAAAACAAAGGGACAAAAGGACAACAACAAAATTAAAGTTTTAAGGAAAGTTTCTGCACTAATAAAAGACACAGAGTGTTTGTCCACTAAAATATTCATTAGAGTAATTTTAACAGTCATAATGGTTTCCAGCTACACTGTTGAATTATCACGAATGTTTCTGGGAAGTCGAAGCCCGGGACTTGCGTGTTATTCTGTAAGTACAGATAGGTAGAGTATACTATGCTAGTCATCCCCTTGTATTGTCTCAAAGGGACTGTATTTCTCAGAACTATGTGCCTCCACTAGTGCTGAAAGCTATGCTGTAGTAATACCATATGACTCTCCAAGGAAGCGTGCCCTCCGTTCCTTAATGTAATGAGGAGACACACACAGAAAGCTATGCTCAAAGCACTTATGCCATTAGAAAAGTCTGAGTTTAGGAAACTCTTGGAAGATTCCCCAAGGTCTTATTTATTTTTCTGAGGCATAGGTGGTTTTCGAAGGGCAGGGTGGAGGATCAGTATTGATCTCTTTGAATTTGCCTGTTGTACCAATTCATTTGAATTGGAAATACTTCCTTTATTCTTAAAAGGAAAAATGTCGGGAATCACTTAATCGGGCAAGCTTTGTTTAGAACAAGCACATGGGTCTTCATGACGCCTGCATCTATGCAGAAAGCGGGTGAGCATGATGCCTACCCTGGTATGGAAACATTGGGACTGTGGGAGTTCAACTGAGCAGAGTGTCTGAGTGGGTGCTTTTCATTTTTATTTCAAAGAAATTTTAGTGTTGTAGAATGCTCACAAAAAGTTGTGTAGGGGGTCTGGCTGGAGAGACGGCTCAACTCCGTTAAGAGCATGAACTGCTCTGCAAAGTCTCAGTTTGATTCCCAGCACCCACATCTGTAACTCCAGTTCCAGAGGATCTAACGCCATCTTCTGTCCTCTCTGGACAGTGCACACATGTGGTACACAGACATACATGCAAGCAAAACATCCATGCACATAAAACAAATAATAAATCTTTTTAAAAAATGTTGTTGAAAGCTTGCACTTATAGGTTCTCATGCATTTCCACGCTAACGTCTCTAACCATCATACATTGATTTAGTAAAATCATCATTAGCATAATACTATTACGTATAGTCTTTATTCAGATATTGCCAGTTTTCTACTTGCTTTTCTGTCCCAAGACACAAACCAGGGCTTAGTCCCACAGTGAAACTGCCACTGTGCACTAGTGTGTAGTCCTCTTAGTTGCCACACTTGGTGACAGGTTTTCCTCATGCTTCATGACTGTGTTAGTCAGCATCTCTTGACAATAATAAATACAAGACATCATAAACTTATAAAGAGAAAAGGTTAATTTTGTCTCACAGTTTTGAAACTTTTGCCCTTTGATCAGTTCGCCCATTGCTTTTTAGGACCCTGTCAAGGCAGCGTTGTGATGATGAAATGAATTGCCACATGGCCTGATGGGAGGAAAGGAGGAGACCGGGGTCTCTTTAGGGGTCTTCTTCCAGTGGTTTAAAACACTGCACTAGATCTTCTCAATGTTTCTACTGTATCCTTCTACCAGTGTTAAGTATACCTGGGTTATCCTTTACCTGGGGATGGATGTATCTTAGGTTAGACCTGTAATGGTGAGCATGATACCTTTGAAAAGGGCTGGTGAGTTATTACACCAAGCATCGGGATTTGGGTTTACCCAATGTTCTCTCTCGACTAGACTGGGCCTGTGCATACATTCTTGGTGAGAATGACACATTGTCCTCCACTTCCTGTCTCTGTCAGGCAGTACATTGCATCCTGGCCATGGTGGTGGTGTTAATTTATTCTAGTTATTCCACTTGGGTTCACCTCATTTTCGGGTCATACATAGCGAGCAGGGTATGTAGTTCTGTGGTTCCTGATAAACCCATTAACCTGTTGCTCCAGCATGAGAACAGTAATTCTCTTGCACACTCACTCTGTCCCTCCTTCCCCTTTGCTGTCAGTCCTGTTTCCACATTGCAAGCTGGCAGCTGTTGACTCTGGTTTAAAACACCTTAGTTTTGCTATAGTAAAACGAATCAAAAGCATATCTACATGTTTGTATGAATCAAGTTTGTCCTTTTCTCTCGTGCTCCATGACAACATAGCTTATCCATTCACCAGATTCACAGATATCAGTTTTTGTTGACTGTCCATAGAGATGCTACAAATACTGCATTCAGGTTACAGGTCAAGAGGCATGTGGCTTTTGTAGAAGCAGGCTCGGTTGTTCCAGCATCCTGGAGTTGCCTGTTCCGTTCTAGAGAGCGTGTTGACACACCCACATGAGTGGCCTCTGAGCTTCTGTGTGAGCTGTCATGCGGATCTTTTTGCCAAGGCCTCATTGTTTACATTGACATCATTGTTTAGTAAGACTGGGCACTGTGTAGTATGAATTCTGAATCTCATATTTCTGTCACCACATGATTTTGGCTCTTCTAGTTCCTTCATCTTTCCATATATGTATTTTAAAAATAGCTTAACAACAGTTATTCTCCCTTCAAAACCAACCACAAAGACAAACAGGACACAGCCTAGTCAGTCTGGAATTTTCACTGGGATTACAATGGATCTATAGATAAATTTTTAAACTTCAAACTGTTTCATTCTAACAGTATCTAATATAATCCATTTATTTACGTCCTCTTTGATTTATTTGATCAATATGTGATGGTATTTAGCAAACACTTAGATTTATTTTTTAGTATATTTTTTGTAAGTTTTCATTATCATATTTAGGGAAGTCCCTTCTACTCCTTATTTGTTGAGTATGTTTATAATTAGTAGATATCTATTTTTTCATTTTTCCAATATTAGTTTGTGGTGGTTATTTTTGCCATATGTTTTTGTTTGTACTACCTAATGGTCTTTAATGAACAAATGTTTATTTCAAAACAATCTAGGAACCAACCTAGATGTCCATAAACAGATGAACAAATAATTAAAATATGTTATACATATAAAGTATAATATTATTCCTCTCTAAAGAAAAATAATATCATCCAATCTGCAGGAAAAGGGATGGACTTAGAATGTATAATATCAAATGTGGTCACTCAAAAAAAAAAACTAAGAAAGAAAAGTAAACACACTACTTTATATGTGGTACTAACCTATAGTTTGTGCATGAGTGTATATAAACAGTCTTAAGTATTGGTATAGTGGAACATTTAGAAAGGAGACAAAGGAAGGTGATATTAGGTAATAAGGAGGGATGGAATGCAGATAAGGGGCACATGAATCATGAAAGAGAATATAAAGTTGGTTTTCTAGTTTCAATTCTATCATAGTATTTTTAATGATAGATATGCATAAAAATGTAATTGATGGTGAGAGTATAAAACCTTTAAGTGAAGTTCCATGGCTTCAGGATGCCTTTCTAACTATGTGGAAGGTCACTGAGGAACATAGAGTTTGGGACAGGCAAGAATGTGTTTGAGTGGTTACCTTGACCTAGCTATGTGATGTTTTCATTTGTTAGTTCATTATAATATAGGTATTTCAAAAATAAAATAGAATAAGAAATCCAGAGATTCATACAACATGTGAAGTCACTGCCACATACTGGCTGAAGTACTCAAGTTTATATGTATTTGTGTCCATAAAACATGGGTGTATACGGTAATGTGTGTCCTATGAACAGTGCTTGAATAGTTGTGTTTATGAAAACTTCAGTTCAAATTGTGTATGTGGTGAATTTTCATGAAATTAAATATCGTTTTGAAATAGGAATCACTGACCACAGTAGCTAACACAGTACAGCACACAACAGGACTGTTCTGAGTATCAGATATTCAGAAGAACTCTGATATTAGTACTGCTGTCTTCCAGGAAGGCAGATTAAGGACCCAAGGCACAGAGTAGATTAGTGCAAAATCCTGAAGCCGTGCAAGTCCAGGAGAGTGGGTATGTCTTGGCTGTCAATCTATTTGCAGAACTAATTTTCTTTCTTTCTTCCTTCCTCCCTTCCTTTCTCCCTTTCTTCCTTTCTTCTTTCTTTCTTTTCCTTCTTTCTTTTCCCCTCTCTCTCTTCTCTCTCTCTCTCTCTCTCTCTCTCTCTCTCTCTCTCTCTCTCTGTCCCCCAGTCCCTCTGTCTTTCCCTTTCCCCTCCATCCCTGCATTGTTTCCTTCTTTCTTTCTCTTTGTGATACAACATAATCTTCATTTCTTTAAAACGAATCTTTTTATTGCATCGTGACTTATTTAATTGTGTGTGCATGCTGTCTGTGCACCAGTGCCTATGAAGGTCAGAGGACGATTTGCAGAAGTCAGCTCTCTCCTACCTTGTGGATTCAGGTCATCAGGCTTGGCAGCATGTGCTCTTACCCACTGAGTCATCTTGCCATCTCAATATATGCAACTTGGAAGGCTATCTTCAGGCAGGAACATATTGCTTGATGAACAGTGTAAGGAAGGTAAGATGTGCCTTGCAAATTCCTCTCTCACCTCCTTTGTGTCATGCCTATACATTTTATGAATGTATTTTTTTTAGTCACAGAATATGGTACACTGTAACTTTTATAGGCAGTTGCCTTTTAAGAAATTAAAAATACAATGCTTTATTTTTCTTCATTCTGTATCTAGCACTCTTTGCTTGTCTATCTGGTATGGTGTTCCTTTCACCTAAAGGAGTTTCTAATGCTTTCCTTACAATGTCTGTCCCTGACAATAAACTTAATTTTTTCACTTTGAGAGAGTTGATTTTTTTCTTTTTCCTTTCCTTTTCTTCCTTCCTTCCTTCCTTCCTTCCTTCCTTCCTTCCTTCCTTCCTTCCTCTCTTTCTTTTTTCTTTCTTTCTTCTCTCTCTCTCTTTCTCTCTCTCTGTCTCTTTCTTTTTTGCTACTTATTTTTTTTTTCTTTTGGGATGCTGTCTCACTGTGTATCCAAGGCTGGCCTTGAACTATATCAACAACTGTTCTGGCTCAGCCTCTCAAGTGCTAGGATTACAGGTGTGCACCACTACACTAAGCAAGACAGTTTATATTTCTACTTGATTACTGAAATAATATTTTGGCTTGAGAATTCAGGTTTTATCACAGGTTTTTATCCCAGCACTTGAAAAACATTACTTGTTTCTGGCTTGCACTGTTTCTGAGATGTGTGAAGTAATTCCCTTTATTTCCCTGTACATCTAACGCAATCACTGTCTACATACTTTGCACGCATATCTCCCTCCTCTGGCATCTCTCATGACAGTTCCCGCCTCTCGGTTTTCAGCATTTGCGCATGCTCTGTGCAATGAACAGTGTCTTGTAGCTACTCCACATCTTACTGTGTTTATCTGTGTCCTTTTAAAAATTATTTATCTATTTTTATTCCATGGGCATTCATGTTTGGCTAGCATGCATGTCTGTGTGAAGGTGTCGGATCCCCTGAAACTGGAGTTACAGGCAGTTATGAGCTGCTGCCATGTGGGTGCTAGCCATTGAATCCGGGTCCTCTGCAAGAGCAGCCAGGGCTCTTAACCACTGAACTGCCTGTCCAGCCCAACATCTGTGTCTTATTGCCTGTCGATAACTGAAGAAAATTCTTAGTTCTTGTTTCCTTGGGACATTTTTTTCTGCCTCACTGTTCTCTCTTCTCACTCAAGGATTCTAGTTACACGTGTGCTGGTCCATTTGATCAACATATACGCTCGCACATTATCTATCAAGATGACATTTGTGTACTTGTGTTATCCAACTTAAAATCATTACAGTTTCAAACTTAAAATAAATTTTAAGATTACTAAATGCTTTAAGAGAAGTTTCCTATTATATTGCCTGTAAAAAATCACCTTCTAAACATTTTGTGTATATTATATCATTTCAATGCAGACATAGTTAAATATATTCTTTTCCCGTTCAGGCACATACACATGTATAATTAAAATAATATATGAATAATAATATACTTCTTATTTTATTCCACTTTATACAGGTCATCTTGTCATGTAGGCATATATATTTGCACCAATTCTTCTCATAGCTACATTGTATTCTAGTGTATGGATGCAACCCTGATTTGAGGAACAAATTTACTATTGATGGGGTGCTTATGGAATTTTGATTTACAACCAATGTACAGTGTTGCAGCAGGCATGGGTTTATGTATATTTGTATTGCAAATATTATATTAACATTTCTAGGTGAAAGTCTACTGAACCGTGTCTAGGAAGGTGTTTTTTTGTGGGATTACAGTAGAAGGGAACACTTAAGGGGAGAAGGGCACGAAGACCAACAAGAGCTGGAAATACTTTGAAATCCTGAGCGAGGCATTGGCTCACTCTGTTTAGCTGGGGTGTGGCTATCACGAGCTAGGACAGCTGCATTGGAGCTGCCACGCTGGAGTCAGTGCCGCGCTTTGACAGTGGGATCGGGGTCGGTGCCTCTGCCTTCTCCCAAATTCTGTGGTCTACCATCCTCAGTTTGAATTTCCTCTGCTGGAATGTCCGTTCTTCTTGTTTGTTGTAACTCCCCACAGACGCACAGCTCTAACCTTGAGATGATTTGAAGCCAAATCACGCTGCGAGAGTTTTATCAGTGGTTCATATTGACCTTGTGATCAACATGGTGATAGTCGGACCCAAAGTGTCTGCTTTGATTCCCTGGTCAAGGAGAGGTCTTCTGACCCTTGTTAATTGATACATTTAGAAGGAACATGGACAATAAAATGTCTACAAGTTAACCCTTAGAAAGGAACATCAGGGGGCTGGGGATATAGCTCAACAGCAATGGACTTGCCTGCCTGAGGCCCCAGGGCATGATCCTGGTACCTCAGAAACAACAACTAGCAAACCCCAATTGTACAACTTCCCTCAAACACAGCATAACAGGGTGCATGTTAAACTGTAACACAGTGAAGCCTGAAGCATTCAACACAGCTAGCACACTATGTGACAATCCAGACACATCACTTGTTTGGGGTAATGCCTGGGAGCTGGCAGGCACCCAGGACAAAAAGACCTCTTCCTGTCTCCAGCTTGGCGAGCTGCTGGCCTTTGCTCAAGTGCCTCAGTTTTAGAGACCTCCCAATCCCTCCTCTGTCTCTGTCTCAGTTCGCAACCTGTGTCACGACTCCTGGGGGGTCATCAAACAACCCGTGTATCCTGCATATCATATATTTACATTAAGATTCATAAAGGTAGCAAAATTATAGTTAAGACGTAGCAATGAAAAGAAATAATTTTATGGTTGGGGGTCACCACAACATGAGGGACTGTATTAAAGGGTCGCAGATTAGGAAGGTTGAGAACCACTAGTCTAAATGATTCATTATTTTTTTCCTTGTGTTTTGCTTTCCTCTAACTTCTTATTCTCCGTTTCTTTCTTTGTTAACAATATGGAATTCTTCATGAACTCATGTGTCCTCCTTGTGTCGGGGCCATGCTAACCTTCTCTGTACTTTGGTGTATGTGCTGCTGAGGTGAGGAAGAGCCCTGTTTCTGAAAACTCAAGGCTGTGCTGTGTGCTTTCACCCTATGAGAATTCAGTTGGCACGTCTGTAAATTATCGTGACATCATTTTATATCTATGATGGAGTTCACAGTTAGTCTGATTCCGGATCCATATTGACAGCTTTTCTTTCAGTACATTTTACTGAGGTAAAATGAAATTCATGCATGAACTATTATCAGCAACACACAATGATATATTTACACGTGCTAATCTCTTCCAGCAAATGCCTAAACCACCACTGCCATGTGTTAACTGATGAACTTTTTCCCAGAGTGCCTTCTGTCTGGGCGAATGCCAAGCTTGAGTAGTGGTAGCATGTTTTCCTCACGCTCTGCACTGCTCTGGACTTGGACATGGAAGAAGATTTAAATGCTTTTATGCCAAGTGTGAGATCTATGCCCTAGTCCACAGGGCTTCAGACTGCTAGTCCTGCCCCTGTCAGCTGACACCCTTTTTCCTGGCCCTCTCCTTGAGCAGCCGAGGGTAGCCTCTTTGAGCTTCCCCCTGGCCCGGCTTCCTGAATGTTGGGATTACAGGCATATGCTCCCATAGCCAAATAACCCCTTCTTGTTGCTGCTGCCTCCACAGTGGGCAAGCAATGGGTGATTGATGAGTGCTTGCCAAAGGCAATGATGGCGAGCTTCCGTCAGTAGCACAAAGGTGCCCAAGGCAGCTCTCGGTTGAGTCCAGCGTTTCTCCAAATACCAGAGCATCCCCCTAATCTTCCCCCTTAAGAGCTTTGCTGCAGCATCTGCCTCAGGGCTTGCCTGAGTGTCTTATTCTCAGTGGCATCTTTTGTCACTTTTGAGCACTTCATCCAGAATGGTTGTACACCTTTCTGGAGTGTCTGTCTCTTTCGTTTTTCCCTTCGTTTTTGGCATTTAGGTGAAATGTCATATTTGGGCATTTACTGTGAGCCTCAGGCCAGCGTTTTCGTCTTCACTTGTCTGGCCCTGACATCGGTTTGTGTTCGAGACACACACAGCAAGGAACGGAGGCTGACACATCCTTCTGTCTGCTTTTCCCTTTCTTCTTAGAGACCCCTTTTCTGTGTCTTCCCTTTGAGCCAGAACCAGCAGTCCAGGCTCCATAGCAGAGTTCTAACTGCACTCCAAAGTTGAGTGGCTCAGTTGCAATCTCAGACTCCCAGGTGCCCAAACAGAATCAACACCATTTTCAGGCATGTTCCATGTTCCATGTTTTGGGGCCAGGGAATCGAGGACACAAACGACCTATACACATTGTCATTGGGATCTATTTTTTCTGGTAGGTGGGAGTAACACCAAGGAAAGCTTCTCTATGCATTCACTAGGCAGCACGGCTCCAGGTCCAGATTCACAAGTGCTTTCCAAATTATCTGAATGCAAGGGATAGTTTTATGTCAACTTGACACAAGCTAAAGTTATTGGGAAAGATGCCTCTGTAAGATCTGGCTCTGGGCATTTTCTTAACGAGTTATTGATGGAGGAGGGTCCAGCCCATTACGGTCCTGGGTTCTATAAGAATGTAGGTCGAGCAAGCTGGTTAGCAGCATCCCTCCATGGCCGCTGCATCGGCTCCTGCTTCCAGGCTTCTGTCCTGCTTGAGTGCTTTGTCCTGCCTGCCTTCCATAAGGAACAGTGATATGGAAGTGTAATCAGAATAAACCCTCTCCTCCCCAACTTGCTTTTGGTCATGGTGTTTCCTCATAGCAATAGTAACCTGAATAAAACACTAAGGTTCTCAAATATTGTATTTTAAATATGTCAGTTTTGCTTGCATGTGTTTAAATTGTCCCACATACATGAAGTGCCTAGAGAGGCCAGAAGAGGGTGTCAGAGACTCCTAAGCTGTAGTTACAGATGGTTATGAACTGACAAGTAGGTTCTGGGAACTGAACTCAGGTCCTCTGGAAGAGCAGCAAATGCTCTTACCCTCTATGCCATCTTGGCAGCACTGTTCCCCAATATTTGAAAAAGGTTCATAAATAGGTGTCTTATTCTTTTTATCCTCAGCACTTAGCAATATTTTTTAATGCCTTTGATCTACTGAGGGATAGTGGAGAAAAACTGGACATGGATTACACAGAAAAGAAAGCTAAATCAGGACAAGCGGGAAGAGATCATTTTAAAAGGCGGCGCTCGTGAATCTGTCCTCAGAAGGAGCCGCCCTTTATTGAAATGTACAAATGCACCGCCAGCTAATGTTTCTGCTGCGAGGCTGGGCCACAGGATAATAGCTCGCAAGTTGTCCCTTGCTGTTTGGTAATGTTAATGCGCAGGAAGTGGGTAATGATTTATAAAGTGGTGTTGGGCCATAGTTAACAAGCTTCCTGACCGCAGTGTGGAACAGCAGCCGCTGCTCGCCACAGAAGGAAGGGGCTTTCCACGCTTGTCTGTTTCTGTCTCAGGCAGGATTCAGTTTCTAAGCTTCTGCACCGTTTCACCCCTCCCCCACCCCTGACAGCCTGCCTAGGGCCTGTGGATGATCTTTCAGGGATCCTGTAGCGTAGGGAGACAGAAATTCTCTGATACCGGAGTCTCAGCTAAATGGGGAATTGTATTTGATTTTGTAGTTTCATTGTACTTGTATCCCAAGCTTTGGGGTCAGTGGACATGAAGAGCTCATTCACGGGTTATCTGAAATTCACAATCAGCTGTGATCTTGGGGTTGCTAGTTCCGTTAACTCTGGGCCTCCCCGAGTCTTGGTCCTCTCACAAAGATGCCCTGGTCCTGCTCTTCACTCTCAGCAACATGCAGGAAACAACATACCTGCCTGGTAACACAGGCCGAAGCCTGGCTGCACACAGACTGACGTGGGGGAAAAAAGTCTGTTTTTTCCCCCTGAATTATGCTGAGTTGACATGTGATAAGAGCGGCACACTTGTGTTAAACTTTTACTTTTAATTAGTGGTGTGTGAATGCGCACATGTGTACAGTGCTCGGAGGGCCCAGAAGAGGCTGGAGTCACAGATGGTTGTGAGCCACCTGACATAGGAACTGAATTCCCATACTCTGGAAGTGGTGTTCATGCTTGTAACGGCAGAGCCATGTCTTGCAGCCCGTGAGGGGCACCATGAATGCGGTTATTAAAAAAAGAAGAAGGAATTCACTCTACATTTACGTGGGGAAAACCTGGCAAATCGCAGACAAACCAGCCAGAGAGAACTGAAGATGCATACTATAGTTGCTCTCATTTTACAGAAAAGGGAATCAAAGGGGCAGAGTAGAAGGTTAGGTTTGACCGAACAAATCCAGGCTGCATCTTTGAAGAGATGGAGGAAATGGACCAGAACCTTTGCTCACCACCTGAGAAAAGTTCACTGAGGATTCACCTCTTTCCAGGCATTGAGGTACATTGCTGCCTGGCCTGCCAATGCCTGGCCAGACCCGTGGCCTGGTGAGTTCCCGCTTCTGCTGTCCTGAATGCAAAACCTCATTGTCAGATGCCAGCTTGAGTAATCATTGCCTGTTTATTCCCAACGCAGGGTACAGAGTCTGCGGCCGGGGTACAGTGTCAGAGCTAACGCTGGCAATGCCATGCCAGCCGAAAACATGGAGAA
Source organism: Ondatra zibethicus (assembly GCA_004026605.1). Lineage (NCBI taxonomy): Eukaryota > Metazoa > Chordata > Mammalia > Rodentia > Cricetidae > Ondatra > Ondatra zibethicus. The sequence goes on from PVIU01006689.1 coordinate 26,377, forward strand.
GACGGACAGGTGACCCTCATCTAACACAAACAAAAGAAAAACAAACACCGACACCCTAGAGGATCCTGGGCCGTCTTTCTTCAGAGGCCAAGAGGGTGTTTTCACTCTACACAGCAAGGTTGAAGGCAGCCAGCCAGGCACCGCGTTTCTGTGAGGCAGAGTCTGACTTTGTTGATACTTCCCCAAACTTCCAAACTTTGACTTTTATTCAACTTGAGAGATTTATTTATTCTAACGGGCCGGTCATTTTCCCCAACTGTTCATTTCCCCATGCCCCCAAACTGCAATTCTCAAAATACTGCCCAGAGAGCCAGCGTCAGCAGCATCTGAGAACCTACTGCAAGTGCCACTCGGTCCGGCCCAGGCAGTGGCAGCAGAGGAGGTGCTGGCTGAAGCCCGTGCACATCAGCCTTGTCCGCCCCCAGGTCTCCATCCTCTTTGTTCTGATAGACACAGACCCGCCTGTGTCTTTGCCCACTGTATCTAATTATGATTTGTGCACATTCACTAACTTAAATGACAATGTGGGAAAGAGAGACATTTACATTAATTAAATATTGTCCTCTTTTAATCTATTGAGTTGTGACTGAGTGAGCACATACAGAGGTCAATAGCAGTGACGGGAAAGCTTGCTACTACCGCAGTACCCTAGGAATGGGAAGTGTAGGGGGTTAGCCCAGGGCAGGTCGGTAGGCAGTGTCTGCCAGAGAAGCAGAGGATAGCGTCTTTGATGGGGTTTCTCTGGAAACAGTGAGGCAGGAGAGGGGGTTAAGCATGAACATCTTCTCTGGGCTCTGGGGTCCTTGGTACCAGAGGCCTAGAATGATTTGAAGCAGGAGAGATACAGGCATGGTGTGTTAGGTAAGAGGTTGCTGAGGCCATGGGATTGGCATGCTCTAGGAGGTACATCAGCAACTGTTAAAGATGTTTTAAAAAAATGAAAATTAAAAACAACAAAACAAGTGGGTGCCAGGTGTTGTGCCCCATGTGGTTGGCATTACCTTAACATGTTGTAAATAATGAAGGTGAAATTCAGAGAAGCCAGAAGTGCAGAGTTTAAGACCAGCTTGACCTCCAAAGTCCTTACAGACTTAGGAAGGTAAATGACAGTGTCTTGATTTTCTGGTAGGAGCCATAGCAGACAGTCCAGGAGCGGCAGACGGGCTGTGATCAGGGGAACTGAGTTCCCAAGCTGGCGAACCTCGCCATTAGAGAGCTGCAGCTGCCAACCATCCTGCCTCCCACACCAGCGGGGGAGGCGTTGGGTGTCCAGCCTGACTTTTCTTACGGCCAAGTTTAAAACAATTTAAACAAAGCAAAGTATTCAATTAGAGAGGGCTGAGAAAATCGGGCACGTATCATCTGTGTCAGCTGCAGAGGAGAAGAAAATATTTAGCTTTCGCAAGCCATGAGCGCTTACACCTCGCAGGCTGGTGTTGCCTCTCGGAAGAGCAAAAGAATCCATTGAATACCTTAGAGAGATTAATTTCCCTAGGAAAAAATAAAACAAAGGAAGACCATCTGATTACATTTAAATATTTCCTTGCCAATGCTTGGGGGAATTCTAGCATTCCTCCCTGGCAGAGGAAGCTTTTGTGCGTGGGAGAAAGGTGATTAGGGCAGGGGGTGCCTGGGAGGATGGAGGAGAGGGAGGGCTGGCGGGAGGAAGGGGTGTTTGAATAGAAGCACAGGTGCAACAGTTTGGAGTGAGTGATGTCCTTACAAATGACCCTGGCACCGAGCAGAGGAAACCCAAGGAGAAGATGAATTGAATTACAGCTACAGCGTGGATGCATTTGATTTTCGCCGTGGAGTCAAATGGGTTGTGGGGCTGGCTGACCAGCTCGGGGAGGTCAGAGTATTGAGGAAATGGGAGGGGCTAGGGATGAACAGTTTCCTGGATGGGGAACAATCTTTAGGTTGCTTTGGGATGAAGGGTTTGGAGCGTGAAAGGGCTCGGGTCATAATCTCCTTTATCTGTGAACACTAATTATGTTTCACGCCAAGACATGGCTGGTCTCCTGGGAGTTCACTTGAACACAAGGGAAGGCAAAATGGGATAAGCAGTAAAATATTCACTTGATTTTCCAAGAGAAATCGACAATGTTAAAAGGAATCAGCAATTTTTCATTTCAACTGAAAATATGATTTGTTTCAAGAAAAATTAATATCGTGTACCTTTTCTATGCCAGTCCCTACTGTTGTGGTATTTTCCTTATGCGTGCTTTATCCCTCATACAAAATGTTCTAAAATAGTCAATACGACTCAATATTTCCTTAGAACGTTAATCAAATCAATTGAGAAATGTGGTCAACTTACTATCTAGATATTTAATAAATGTTTTAAAAAACACGAGTCTATCTGCAGGTAGTTAAAAGTTTAGTTGTCCAGTTCTCAAGTCTTTTTCTTTTAAAATTCTGTTCATGTAATGCCTGTGCCCTTGTATACCTCTGCTTTTTGAATTACATATTGTAATATTTTTCCCACTGTCCTTTCAGATAACCAGGAAGGAAGCAACCTCATATATCTCCAGATCTAGACAATGTGGTTCTGATTCAGAAAATGCATAGTAAGTCTCAAAAACAGTAGACAAGGTCCTGCAGAATATAAATGTTATACTGGGAAGAAATATGAGCAGTTTCAGAATAATCATGAATGTTTGAGTGAAACAGACTTGTTTTCCCGATCCAGATCTGCTAACTTCCTGTGGGCAGAGGACCCTATGCAGTACCTGTCCAGGGTCACGGCCTCTTTATCTGTGCAACAGAAATCCTTCAAACGGCTGGAAGGGTGGCCGTGAGAACTGAGTGGAATGACTGCTCAATGCTGCAGTTTTTCTTGGCTATTTTAGGCTTTCCACCCTCTCCTCTGTTTTAACAGTGTATCGAGAGAAGCTACGGCGTCCTGGAGGAGCACCCCGCGGGCTTGCTCTATGGTCCGGAGTGCAATCTAGCTGGGAATTGAGGAATGTTGCCTTACTTGGCTCTTTTGTGTCCTACCTATACCACATGCCCCACCTCCGGTCACTGGTGCAGAAGCTGCCCTTCTCATTCGTGTTAGCCTCTTTCGTGGCCTCGGGCTGTGGTGTGGTTATCATTTGGCCGGCTTGACCCACCAGAAGCCTGCAGCTCACCACAAGTCTCAGGGCTTCACTGTGACTTCCGTGTGGACGCTGACTATCACACGGAGTCCCGTGCCTGCCCTGTCTATTACGAGGTACTAAAATACAAGTGAAAGCCGCTTAAAAGGCCTCACGGGCTAGGCAAACGCTGCTCGTTAAGTCTGTACCTCATTGCGATATTCCTGAATACTTTGTTCTTCTTTTCCAAAAGCTTCAATTACCTCGTGTGTTTTGTGCCATTTAGTCTCAGCACAGGCCTTTAAAGTAAAAAGCTAATTGCTTGGCTTAATAAACTTCTCCCTCTGGCAGTCCATTACTGTGCTGTCCTTTAGAAGCAGTGCAAAGCACCAGCAGCAGCTTTGGCATCTTCCTGATTTTCTTGTTTAAGGTTTTTCCTGGGGCCTTGCTTTCCTTTCAGTATTCTGCTTTGTATTTATTTATTTTTCAATTGGCAACATACTTGATAATATTTTTGAGAACCAAAATTCCAAGCTCATAAGGGAAACAGTAAGATCAAGGATACCACCCGAGCAGCCCACTCCTCAGGCTCTGGCAGGGCCCCTGAACTCGGAAGCAGTGTCTGAGGAAGAGGATTCTCCAGCATCCCCTAACCGTGCACCGGGGACTCTCTGGAAACCCATCTCTGTTGTTCCCGTGGAATTCTTCCTTCTTTTAGAATATGTTGCTTGGAGAATCTTCACTCTTGCTCTGGCCAGCGTCATCTTCCATTTCTGCTGTCACCGTCCTGTCTGCTGACTTGTGCTACATGACTACCCAGTCTTCCCAGTCATTTTATTTCCCATTAGACGCTTACAGGCTTTAGTTTAGCCCTATTTTCTAGCAGGTTTCTCACTTATTTGAGACCATGCTTCTTCCGTCTGCCCTGCTCAGGGGTTCATGTCTAATGCCCAGTGCAAGGGTTGGCACTGAGCGAGCTGACGCTCATGTGCCGAGCACCATAATTCACTTGGCTAGTGATGTGGCTGGAAGCTGTCCTCCTCAGGTGGAGGGCAGTGCTACAACTGTGCATCTTAGGATTTCAGGTCCACGTCTTGGCCCTCCCAGCACGTGTAATAGGCGGATGGCTTGCTTCTCTGATGCTCAGCAGTGGCGTACAGTGTTGGGGATTTTATCAGCACAGCAGATCCATCCCAGTGAAGGGGGGCACATGGCTCCCACCACAATGGGAACACACTGTACATATGAGCCTTCACTTGCCTGTGAGTTCATCTACAGCAGAGATGAGGCAGGGGGAACTCAATAACTCTCCTGACTCCTATTCTTTCAAAGAGGATCTTGTCCAGTGTGGTAGTCTGTGGATGAAGAATGATGAGTTGGGACTGGGGACTGAAGACAGCACAAAGAGAACTCCTTGCCTTTCAGGAGGCATCAGAGCACAGAGCCATGACTACCCATTCCCGTGGGGAAGCAGGGGACAGGGTCACCGATGAGCAATACAGAATGCACATTCACATTCTTCAAGAACTAGCATGTCTCAGTTAGTCAGCAGAACAAGTTTTCATTATCTTAGGGAATATTATGTTACATTATGAAACTGCAAACTAAAGGAGGTAGAAGAAAAATTTGAGAACATTTAATGTGGTTTCTTTGTTTTACTTGTGGTGAGACCAAGGCTTTCCCAAAAGTCTTCATGGGTCTTATTCTTATTTTGCCTCCCATATTAATATGGGAATTGTGTGGAATTATGGCGAGATTAGTCATATGGCAAGGAGTTCATACACAGCCCCTAGTGGCAATGAACACACTGAACTGGACTGTTAATCTACCTAAGGACTTGGGTGAACAGACAGAACTAATCTACCGATAACTGGGTGAACAGACGGAGCAAATCTACCTGAAAAACGGTGAACAGCCATTTATCTCTTAAGCGGCACACACCTTACCCAACAATGGGAATCCTTAAGAACGTTAAGGATTCACGTTAACTGTACACACTGTTTTACTGAGAAAAGTACACTAGGCGTTTGAAGAACAGAGTTCATTCATGATTTTGGTGACAACAACCGATATGCTTTGTCTTCTTATATCCATTTCCCCGAGCTAATTAATTCTTCATGTAATCAGCATTTGTTTTTAGTGTGTGTTCTTTGAAATATTCCACGTATGTAAGAAATATTCTGCTCTCCACTTCTGCTTCTCCAAATTTAGTGCTTCTCTGAAACAGTAGCATACTCCTTCTTAGGAATGGACAGGAGTCACCTCGAGTCTCCCTAGCACAGCTGTCCTTACCCAAGCATGACACCTGGGGAAAGCCGGCATTGCTTGACGCCTTTAGGTCTTATTAGAGCAAGGGAAAGTTCCCAGTCACCAGACCAGATAATATGGCATGAAGCTCTAGTCCTCTGTGGCTCAAACTCAGGGGTGGCATTAGTTCCTGTGCTTTCTGGTTGGGTCATAGGTATTAAGAATGTAAATTGATGCTAACTGCATGACTGACATCTAGTGGATAAATGCCAGTGGTGCTATTTAGATCCGTTCCTCCTCCAGTTTAATTCCTTCCTGCTGTTCCAATAGACTTTCTTAGATGCGGCAACCTTTGTCTATATGTAGGAAATTGCGGGGAAAGAAATTATTATCTAAAGTATATACTGCTATGAAGTTATAAACCTAAACCGCTATGAGGAAAACTGATAGGGATGGAATCTTCTATAAGTGAAGAACAGTCACTTTGTAGAGACTTGAAAGAATGCACAGTATCTTGGAGGAGAAAAAAAAAACCCTCTGATTATAGATTTACTGGAAAGCATAAATCATAGTAACCCCCCCCCCGAATTTCAACGCTTACTGTTTTGGGGTTGTGTTTTTTATTTATTCATTTTGCTTTAGCTCACTTCTTTACAGATGCGCTGTACGATGTTGGACCTACTCTTCTGATATGAAAAATCACTTGTGATTGTAGTAAACATGTTGAAATTGTGCTGTTATTAGGCTCAAATATGGATAAAAGTTGGAATAGGTTTTAAATTATTTGGGTAATTTTCCTAATGGAAAACTTTATCTATTATTTTTAAAGGTATGAAAAAGAGTTGATCATGCCACGAAGAATTCTTTTAAAAAGATTTACTTTTTTTTAAACTATAAATATATCATGAGACCATGTCTTTCTTTTTCTTAATTGATTTTATTGAGTTCTATATTTTTCTCTCCTCCCCTCCCTGCCTTTTTTCTCCCCTTCAACCCTCTCCCATGGTCCCCATGCTCCCAACTTATCAGGAGATCTTGTCTTTTTCTACTTCCCATGTAGATTAGATCCATGTATGTCTCTCTTAGAGTCCTCATTGTTGAGACCATGTCTTAAAGCAGGACTTATTTTTCAAATTTTATCTAAAAGTGTGTGTGTGTGTGTATACATGCATGCACAGGTGCCCACAAAAAATTGAGAAACAAAATATTTTAGAAACAAGTGCTTACATAGGTATTATGTAATACATAGTATTAGAACCTTGATTGTTTTAGAAATATAATATATATACATATATATTAAAAATATGATTTTAAAGACAAAACAGATTGGATAATGTGGTGTAGTAGTTTATTTTTCAAATTTCTATTCTTTTCAGAGTTAAATTTACAAGAAAATGTATGGTCTATTTTTATTTCATGTGTATGGTATGGCTATTTTGCCTGCATGTGTGTCTGTGCACTATGTGTATGCAGTGCCTGTGGAGACCAGAAGAGGGCGTTGGGCCCTTTAGAACTGGAGTTACAGACAGTTGTGAGCCATCATGTAGGTGCTGAGAATTGAACATCACAAACTATATAATGTATATACAGTATTTCATCTCCTAGTGTATTTACTAGAATCCATCTACATCCCCATCTCTCACTCTCCTTTCTCTTTACTGATTTTGTCAGATCTAGAATTTAATACAAACAGAATCTCACAGTATGCACTCCTTACATGCAATTCCTCAGTGGAGTTTTCATATGCATCCATGTTGTCAAGTGATTTGTGTCACATGCGTCTACTTTTTTACTGTTGATAGTGTGGCTGCGCCCAGTTTTTCCTCCTCAGCAAGTGTGCTGTCCCTGTAATATCAAGGTCACTGACATGGGTTGTCCTGTCATTCAATACTACAAACATGTCAAATAGTTTCAGAATATTACAACCATGTCAGCACATACTTGTCAGACTTAGATCTATTTGCATCAGTATCCCCATCCCAACTTTTGAATATACAGCATTTTAAAGTTTCTTGAAGTTAGTTTTGTTCTCATTTGAAATACAGTTCAGTTGCACCATTGAGTTGGATTTTTACCTTATAAGCTGATTTCAAAATGTTTTTCCTATTAAGTGAATTAATTTTACACTTGATATTGCAACTGGCATCTTAGGCTTCCATTTTTGTCGTGATGTGATTACCATTTATAGTATGTTCAGTCTGGTGTTACTTCTTCTTTGTTACATCTTCCTACCAGGTGAAACTTCCCAGATAGTCAGGATTTAGTGCTCTAGTGCCATCGGTTTATCTCGGACTTTCTTTTTGCTATTATGTGAACTATTATCTTTAAATGTTATTTTCTGACTCACATAGTCAGGAAGCTAAGAGTTCTTAGTTCTGTCTTGTTTGATGAGAACAAGTTCCGCCCACACATTTTACCACACTGTATCCAGAGGCTCATCCTTACAGATTTAGCTCTGCAGAGATAAATATCCCAGCTGTGGACATCTGTCCTTCTGTCACAGACGCCCCAGGCACGTGCGATTTAATGCCCTCATCCTTTCAGCTATCACCCAGGAGAGAAATGTGCGCTCAGTCTTTGGGGAATTCTTCCATTTCTAAGGTGTCCTGACACTATTGATATTTGAGCTACACTTTGGTTGATATAAACTCTTCACCTCGCAATGTCCCCACGATTCTAAAAGCACCCTTTTTCAGTTGCTTTGTGCCCTTTGAAAATGCTATTGCTTTTATAGTCATTAATTAGCCTTTCCTTTTGTGCGAAGACCTGAAGGTTTTCACTTTACCTTTAAACCTTGAATGTTTTGCTGAAGTATGGTCTGAAGTCCGTTGTTCTGAGACTTCCAAAATACCCAGTGCATCTTTCCAAGGTAAATTCAGTTTGTTTTATCTCTGTAATGTTTCCTTTGGTTATATTTTTTGATATTAACTCCCCCCCATTTCTGTTTCCTCTATTCCCCCTTTCTTTTCTTCCCAGCCCTCTCCCCTCTTCACAGATCACAGTAACTTATAACCTTGGTCTTCTTTACTTGTTTCATGTCAACCAGTTTTTTCTTTGAATGTTTTTACAACTCCATTTATTTACCTTTTAATTCTTTCTTTTATCTTCTGATATTGTAATATAATTACATGATTTTCCCCTTCCCTTTCTTCTAAACCCTATATCCTTCCTTGCTCCCTTTCAAATTCATGGTCTCTTTTTTCATTAATTGATATTACATGTGTATATGCATGTGTACTCAAATGTATCCTGCTTAGTTTCTATAATGTTACTTATATGTGCATTTTCAAGTCTTACAATTTAGCTAACTCTGTTTGGATAATCAAGTGGTGTGCTCTTCCTTGGGGAAGACTATTTCTCTGGCTCTCAGTATTCTTTAGTTGCCTGTAATTCTTTGTGTAGAACTGAGGCCCAGTGTTTTTTCTTCTGTTTCCATGGGCATGCTTATTATTGTTGTTTAGTTCATGTGTGGACAGTCATGTTGGTAAGACTTTATGGGTGTAGCTTCTAAAATTACTAAGGGACACATCCTCAGAGCCAACTACTTTAAAACTTAAGTCAAATTTTTTGGCTTGAGAGATATAGAGAGGACAGAGAGGTCAACAGATTAAGGAGGGATGGGAAAAAGTAAGAAACAAATGAAGTGATTATCATGGTAGCCAAGAAGAAGGTATTGGTGTGCCCCATCCAGTGCATTTGATAAGCCTTTGGCAGTTTGGAAGGCGAAGTACTGGGTGCAAAAAGAGCACCACGGAGACATTAGAAGTTCAAGTCCCTAGGGGTCTTTGGTTGGGTTGCAAGTAAGGCCAATGTGTGTTTGAATCTCTGTCATTTCTGACAGTTTGATCTTGGGCACCATCTTCATGTTTTCTAGTTTATAGCTGTTTCCAACATAAACTAAAAGTAAGTTCCTACGATTTTGCTGTAAGTATAGAATTTAGTAAAATGTAGATTTGTAGATATGGTGAATAATCACTGAGAGGATGTGCATTTTGGCAGAGGTGATAGATGGGTGACATATAGGCTTTTCTGATGTCTAGCTAATTTTGCTAATAAAGCAGCAATGAACATGGAACAGCAAGGATCAATTGAGTTGGATGTAGATTCCTTTGAGTATATGCCCACGGAGCTGTACAGCTGAATCTGGAGGTAAATCTCTTCCCAGACTCTAGTAGAACCAACACACTAATTTCCATAGTGGCTGCACAAGTTTGATTCCCACCAGCAATAAATGAGTTAGCATCAACTAATGAAATAGAAAAATAACTAATACACTTCTTTCAACTATGGAAAAACCCGATACTATTGTTCTGCTAAAGGAACATAGCAATAAAGGAACACCCCAACAATTTTCTGCTATACCCATGGATCAATGCCTTGCCCATCCATCATCAGAAAATCATTCTCCTGCAGTAGATGGGAACTAACACAGAGACCCAGAAAAGGACAATGTGCAGAGTGTTGAGAGATTTTGTCTTCATCAAACCTCTTTCCTCAGAACTCAAGATGCTATGCAGAAGAGGAGGCAGAAAGATGGTAAGAGTCAGAGGGGATGGAAGATTTGTTCAAGGAAAGAATGTCTTCCAGATACAGCTAAACTGATGTAATATGAACTCACAGAGACTGTGGCAACTCATAAGGCCTGCATGGGTTCAAGACAGATGAGGTCCCAGTACTGAGAGGGGGAGGTGGACACAAGCTACCAACTGACATTCACTTGCAAGTGAAAAATTTGTTTTCTCCAATGGTATCATTACTGGACATATTAAGGGCAGGTCCCATGTACCATGCCCAGCAGTAGATGGTAACACAAAATAAACTTAATGGTATGTCTCATTGCTTTGTTTTGACTTTCTTTTCTTTTTTTTTCTTTCTTTTTTTTTTTTTTGGTCTTACTGATCTTTTGTTTGTATATTTTGGTTCTGATTGTAGTGGTTTAAATAGGTATGCCCCTCCCACTCATGTGTTTGAATACTTGGCCCACAGGGAGTGGTGCTGTTAGAAGGCATGGCTTTAGAAAAGTGTGTTACAATGGAAGCAGGCTTTGATGTCTCTTAGGCTTCAGCTAGACAGAGTATGGCAGTCTCTCCTTCTGCTGCCTATGGATCAAAATGTAGAACTCTCAGGTCTTTCTCCAGCACCATGTCTGCCTGCGAATTTCCATGCGTCCTGCCATGATGATAATAGACTACACCTCTGAACTGTAAGCCAGTCCTAATTAAATGCTTTCCTTTATAAGAGTTTCTGTGGTCACGGTGTCTCTTCCTAGCAATTAGGTAACCTAACTAAGACACCGATTTTGTTATTTTTATGTTTTTCATTTTTGTGTGTGTTGTAGTTTTCTTTCCTTATTCTAAATTCTAGTTTGTTTGCCTGATTCTTTTGACATATATGTATATATAGGTGATAAGTTAAATGTATATATAGAGAGAGGGAGGGAGGGAGCAGGGAGCTGGGGAGTGGGGAGGAGTTGGGAGAGGAGAAACCATGATCAGAATAATGAAAACTTTGCTTCCATTAAAAAAGATGCCTTTTTTCTACTTAGCCTAATTTTACTAAATAGCTTCCATTAATTGCTTCTCCATTGCCGATTGTGTTGGTTTCATGCGTTCCTCACCAGTTGCTATTCATTGATAGAATTCTATTGTCTTAGTCTGAGTTAATGTGTCACATATTTTTGGCTAGAAGCCATGAGTTTGGCATGTGCCCAGCAATCACATATGGTACCTCTATGTGGCACTGTGATAGCTATTAAGGATATAGAATGAATTAAGCCAAATTCTTTTCCTTTTAGGTCATTATATTCAGTTTGGAGAGAAAGACTCAGTTAAATGTTTTTATACAACATGCAGACTGCAACAGAACCGTCAAACACATGCTAGTAAGCAGTTTGAGAGCAGAACATAGAGCTCTGAGGGGGTTCCAAAGGTTTATCAGAGAAGTGACTTAAGCTGTATGTGGGTGTTGCACTGGTAAGTCAGTGTGTAGGCAGTGAACCAAGAACCCACACATGCTTACACAAGAGGATTTAGCCTTGAGAAAGTCTATAACACTTTACTGCAAGACTCTGTTTCCAGCATCTGGAATTCTTAGGAACATGAGAGCTCACATAGATAGGTCAGGGAAAGAGGAAAGCATGAGTTATTATGTGAAGCACCCCCAGTATGAAAGAAACATGGTAGCAAAGAAACCTGAGGTCACAGGGCTCCTCGGTTTGGTGAGAGCAGTCATTCCCTGGGGACTGCTCTCAGTGGGAGCCCCATTCAAAATGGGTCTTCCAGTCCCAAACAACAGCAGGTGGTATGAGGATAAATAAGGTAAAGTTCAGTAAGGTTATGTCACCTGCACAAGTTTGCTCAGGTGACAAGTTTCAGATCTGGGGTTCATCCTCTGACCCCATAGCCCAAGCTCTTTTCTTTATGTAGTACTTTCTTCTTATGTCAGGTTTGTGGGCCTTCACCAGGCAGGGAAATGTGTGACTGACCACAGGAAAGTGCAGAATTTTACATATGTACAATTTGGGGATGCTGTTGTCTATCCTATTTCTGAAGACTGAGTTCTGCGGTGAACATAAGGGTTCCTTCATTGTTCCCATGGAAAATAAGCAACTGTCAACCCATCTTATGTGCCATTACTTAAAAATATCTTGGTGTAGATGCCATGCTCATGCCCGTCAACATTACAAAAGCAGTTAAATGGCAAAAGTCCATGCCCCAGGAGGATGGTGAGAGTGGCTAAGGGAAACAGTCCTTGCAGACTTGACTTAAAATCCTGACTCCACGAGTGGCCTTTGGTAAGCTGCTTGAGCTTGCTGTGCCTTAGGATCCTTGACCTGCAAAATGAGGATAATTGATAGCCCGTTCTTACTATCAGGTACTTACTATCGTAGTAATAGGGTTATTACGAAGACTCCAGGAGTCAAGCCAAGCGAAGAGTATAGAACCGTGCCCAAAAGGACTGGAGAGAGAGCTCTGTCAATAGAGTGCCTGCCCCCTAGGCAAGTGGACCTGAGTTCAGATCCCCAGCACAGTGTGGAAAAGACAGCTGGGTGCACAGAGTCAGGCAAACCCAGGAGCCACTGGGCAGCCAGCCTAGCCAGTTGTTAACCTTTAGGCTTTAGTGAGGGGCCTTGTCTCACAAAATAAGTTGGAGGACGGTAGGGGAAGGCTTTCAATGTTGACCTGTGACCTCCATATTCATGCACACACATATGCACCTACACACATGCAAACCTTCAAACGCAAGTCTCTCTCTTACCAGTGCAGGACAAATGATTGCAACAGCATCAGTAATTTGTTGTTGTTGTTTCCCTAAATCTATGGAAGAAAAGCAACAAATCTTCATATACCAGTGCTCTCATCCCAACAGTAACTGGTGTTGCTGGATACTTTATACATTTGCAAATGTGTACACACGTGTGTGCAGGGACTCAGGTTTAGCAGAGGCTACAGGAGGGTGTCCGTTGTCTTCCTCTATCACTCTTTGCCTTAATTTCTTGAGACAGGGCCTCTTACTGAAACTCAAGTTCACAATTTCAGCTAGGCTTTCTGGCTAACTCACTGGCTAGACTCCTGCAAGCTGCCTGTCTCCCCCTGCCTTCCAATGCTGCGGTTCTGTGCACATTGGTTGTGCCTTGCTTTTTTATGTGGATTCTAGGAGTTTGAACTCAGGTCTTTCAGGCTTGCACAGCAAGTGTCCTTTCCCACTGAGTCCTCTTCGCAGCTCTTGCTTTTTTGTGTTTGTAACCTGCAATTGTGAGCCGAATAAGCCCTTCCTCCCCTGGGTTGCTGCTGGTAGCGTATTTTTATTACAACAATAGGAAATGAAACTAGAACAAACATATAGGATGCCTTTAACAGTTATTACTTTTGTTTTTGAAATTATAATATAATTACATTAGTTTCCCCTTCTCTTTACTCCCTCCAAACCCCGCACATAGCCCCTTTGCTCTTTTTCAAATTCATCGACTATTTTATTTTTTAACTAATTGTGGTTGCATGCATATATGAATATACATATATATTCCTGAATATTACCTGCTCAGTCTGTGTGATATAACTCATGCATATGTTTTCAGGGCTTACCATTTGATATTGAGTGACCCTTTAATGAATGTACTATGACCGCTTCAGAGGACATTTGAATTGTTCTTTTGTAGGCAAGTCCCAAATTAGTTTTTTTTTTCCACAGGGACTTTTTAGAAATTATGTCTAGGGTACATGTATTATTTTTAATGTTTAGGGTGACCTTGTACTGCACAGGTGTAAAGTGTCTGAGTAGAAGATATTCTTAGCAGAAACATCCTATGAAAGTGTCCACCAGGTTGTAGCTTTTTGGATGAATGTTATATCATGGTAGTACTGAGTTTAATTATACACTTTCTTTTTTTAAAAAAAGCCTTATTGTGAAAAGCTTATAAGAAAATAAAAACACTATACACCAAAATTAACCAGACCAAAAGTCTATATATAACTTAGAGAACTTCTATACAGTGAGAATAGTTATTCAGAGCAGAAACTATGGAGTTTCACATTAAATTTACAATTTTAATATCAAATGTGCACTCATCCACCAGTGAAACCAAATATTCCTGACATAATAAGAACTAGAAAAGCAATGAGTTTTGTATCCTTTCTTTCATAATTCATATCTACTGTCTGCATTCAGTCCTGGCTGGTCTCCTTATCTTTAGTTTTTCTTTTTTTCTTTTCTTCATACTAATACTATACCCACATGCCTATTCATTTACATATATGCATTTATTTTTGGCTAGATTCTACATATGAGAGAGAAAATGTGGTTTATTTCTTTCTGAGATGGTATGTGTGACTGTACTTAATATTATACACTGTGAGTCTATCCATTTGCCTATAAATTTTAACTTCATTTTTCTTTGGAGTTGAGTGGTATGCATATATACATATATAACTTTCCCTGTCCATTCATCTGTTGTTGGGCAACTAAGTTGGTTCCATTTCTTTGCAATTGTGACTAAAGCCAGTGATGAGTGTGAGCACACAATAATATCTGGGGTGGGGTGTAAAGTTCTCTGGGATCTGCCCAGGAGTGCACTAGCTGGTCACAGGTAGCTATAGTTTTAACTTTTGGTGGAGCCTCCAAATTTATTTCCACATGGATGCATTAATTTTTCACCCCCACCAACAATGAACGAGGGGACCTTTCTCTCTTGTCCTGTCCAACAATGTTGTCCGATTTGTTGTTGACAGCTATTATGACTGAAGGGAGTTAGTGCCTGAAAGTAGTTTTAATTTGCATTTCCCTGAGGGCTAAGGATATTGAATGTTTTAAAAAATGGTTATTGGCCATGTATACTTATTTACTGTATTTTATTTTTGTATTTTTGAGACAGGGTTTCTTTGTGTAGCCCTGGCTGTCCTGGAATGTCCTTTATAGATCAGGCTAACTTTGAATTCAAAGATCCGCCTTTCTCTCTAGTTCTGAGATTAAAGGCCTTCATCGCCAACAACTGGATCCTTTTTTAAACTATCTCTTCAGTTCATTGCCTGTTTGGGGGATTGGCGCTTTTATTTCCTTGGTGTTTAATTTCTGTAATTCTTTGTAAATTCTAGATATTAGCGCCGTGTCTGAAATATAGCTTCTACCAAATGGTCATCGTTGTAAAAGATTATCAACCCAGGGACACATTTTTTTAAAAATAGAAAGCACAAATAAGTGACAAACTTTTTTGGATAAAAAGAAATATAGCTTCTAAAAATCTTTCTCTCCTTCTCTCTCTCTTGCTCCTTCTTCCCTCCCTCCTTCTCTTCCTTTCTTTTTGTGAGAGAGAAGACTTCACTCTATAACCAAAGTTGGCTTGGAGCTCACTGTCGCACAGGGGTTCTCCTGCCTCCCCAGTGCTGGGATTGCAGGAATGAGGTGTCAATCTTGTCTTTAATGATATGCTTTTTCTTCTTGGACTATATATAAGTTAATCTGATTCCTTGAAGAGGTGGGGTGAAGTCTCATCCCTAGCTGAGGAGCTATTGGCAACTGATGGCTTCTGGGAGAGAGAGAGTCGGGTTTCTTTAAAGGTGTGTCCTTTGGTAGACTGGCCATGCACCAGTGGATGTCCACACATCCAAGAGCATATATGAGCAGGTCTAAGTGGACTTGATGTGTTTTAAAAACAAGGGACACAAAATTGGGCCCATAGGGAAGGGATGGTGGTGAATATACTCAAAATACATTGTACAAATTTCCGAAGAACTAGTAAGTATAAATGTACTCTTTTAAATAGAGCTTCCTTTAAAAATGTTCTGCCTCTGTAATTTGAAGCCAACAGCCAGTCTCTTCAGAGCACGTCAGTGGTCTCAGGGCTACTGTCTCATCACTCGAACAAGAGGTGTTTATACACTTTTTGATGATACAGTTGATTTAGCCAGGTGCCCTGAGACCTGCATGGGAATTGTTAATTTCATATGGCCCACGCCATCTCATGACTGCTTGCAGAGTTTATAGGAGTTCAGCTACAGATGTGATTATAGCAGCCATTTCTCAGTCCTGACACCAGTTTCAAATTAAAAACTGACAGCCCTCACCTCCTCTTGGGTTCACCCACAGGTCACTTTCCTGTCACTTCAGTTCTCCCCCTATTAAAATGACATCTGTGTTCATAAAGACACTGAGGGGGCTGTGGAAGCTTGGAATTGTAGGGGAATGAGAATAAGGTCTCGACTATTCAGATAATGTAGTGTTCAACTTTGGCCTTTAAGGGGACAGGAGGCCAGCAATACCCACATGATCTCCAGATATGAGGACAGAGGTCCAGAGAGGTCAGTGTGTGATTCTGTGCAATCCACACACAAGAGCAGATGTGTCTTGTGAAGAGCAGGCTCATCCCACTGAGAGGACTGAACAAATGGAATTGCGTAATAATTTTTAAAACATTTAAAGTTTTCTTGATATTTTATTAATTTTCCCTCACAGGAAATTTTTTTCCTCTTAAGATATATAAGAACAATTTAGGACAATACCCATTTAAACAAAGTGAAAAAAACATTTGAAATGCTTTTTATAAAGGATTTAACGAGGCTTTTGGGCATATGTCACTATGATGCCTACAAAAAACACAACAACATATCACCATCACCTTGCCAAGAAACATGAAGTGGCCTGTAGATATTATTTAAATTAAGACCATGAGTGCAAAAATTACGGGAAAAAGATTTATTCTGAGAGAAAATGAATTGATAAATCATTTGAACTAACAATCTAATAATTTAGCATCTTAAGATAGTTAGGACAGTGCAATTCAAAGATCATAATAAGCATGAGCTTAGGTCATGAATAAAGATTATGGTAGTTGAAAAAGACTCCGCATCCTCTGTGGTCCTGTGCAGTGAAGCCCAGGACACTGTGCAAGCTAGGCAAGCATGTTAGCGCTGAGCCACTCCCACAATTCCTAACAGTCACAGTTTTGAAAAACTGCCATTCCTGATCATGAAAGCAGATTAATCTTCCTATAGTCTAGGTCTTTGATTTTTGAAAACAAAGTTGTTTGCTAAAGACATTTGTTTTATAATCTAAAGTTGTTCTATTTAATACTTATTTAGTATTTTGAGATTTTGTTTATTTTTATTTTACGTGTATAGGTATTTTGATTGCATGCATGTCTGTGCACACTTGTGTGCAGAGTTCATAGAGGCCAGAAGAGGGTGTTGTATCCTCTGAAACATGAATTATAGGCCATTATTAGCATCTATGTGGGTATTGAAAACCGGACATGTGTCCTCTGGAAGAGAAGCCAGCGCTCTAAAACCTGACCTCAGGGGGCATGGTGATCTGTGTTAGGGACAATATATTTTACGATCTGAATGACTTCCTACTTAATTCAATCAGTTTGCCTTAGTTTCCTTATTTGGAAAGTGGGTGGGTACCACAAAATTACCTACATCACTTAGCAGTATTGAGTTAATACTGTGCAAAGCACTTAGCATCTTGCTGTGTTAGCTTAAGTGGTAGCTCAATTGTTTGCTGATTGTAAAATGAGAATAGTTACAGTACTCATAGTTTGGGAGGTTGATATAAAAATTAAATAAAACATAGCCTTTAAACTCATACATACCTACTTGATAATATTGTTATTGCTACATTATTATTGTAACTCAACTACCTTATGGTACAATAGTTGCACGTCTGTCTCCTGATTATTGTTACATGTGGACAATGATGTTGGATTAGCTGCTAGGAATAGGATGTTTCTGTGCTTAGGGAGGCCACCTTTGGCAGGTACAATGCGGTTGTTTTCAAGCCTCTCCTGCCAAGGCAGACAGACGTCCTAGGCTTTGGGCAGGCCCCAGGTCTGGGAGGGTCTGAGACTCAAGAGTTCACATAAAAACATATCAAAGGTGTCTGAGATGAGACTTGGAGGGGGCTTTTGAGAAACACAGGTGAAGATGTTTTCATTTGAGGAGATCCATATACCAAAATCTTATGTAAGTTGTGAACTAGATAACAGAAAATTACATGTCTGAGGTTAAAATGGTTTTGATTTTATTTAGAATTATCAAGGAACTCAGGTTGTGTATACGTAACATTTATATAGCGTATATAAGAGGAATTATTCAAAGGTCAGGACAGGAATTGAAACTGCCTGCATCATCCCAGACTAGTCATTGTTGCATAAAAATGAAAATCACCATTTGTCATCTACTTATACTCTACTTTATATTCATTCTTAATTTAACGTATGATACTCCTATAGCGATAGATATTTTTGCCTATGTTACCATTGAGGCTTAAGAGGTTGTTACTATGCTTACCAAAAGGAGGAAGCAATAGAAACAAATCACTTTTGTTAAAAAAATAATATTTTTATTAATTCTTTGAGAATTTCATACATTATATTGTTGAATGGTTAATAAAAACTCAGAGGCAGATATTGGGGCTCAGCCTGAAGACCAGAAAAGCAAAACAGCCAGCCATTGGCTTTCACTCGACCTCAGTCTGAAAACGGCCATCCTGCCTCCAGGAATCTCAGAATGAGACTGTGTCTGTGAGCTGTCTCCTCCCATCTTATATTCCTCTCTAGGACTGGGATTAAAGGCATGCATCACTGGGATTAAAGGGGTACACCTCCCAGTTTCTTTGGCAAACTAGCATGGCTACTGGGATTAAAGGTGTGTGTCACCACTGTCTGTTCTGTAAGGCTGGCCAGGGAGACTGTTTTACTCCCTGATCTTCAGGCAAGCTTTATTTATTAAAATACAAATGAAATATCACTACAATGTATTTTGATCATATTCACCCTCCACTCTTACTCCTAATTGAATTTGCATTTAAGTGTGCATTTGCTCTGCCTGGTTGGTGTTTTAATATCTAAGGCTATAAAAATACACTAAGCAAGTGATTGTAGATGACACACAGTAGGAGTGGGTTCAGAACAGGAAGAGGGAGGTTTATATTTGTTTTGACCCTTTACTATGTTAATGTAGATGAGTCACTCAGTCTCCTGATACTCTAAGTATCTGTCCCATGTCTCACAGGGTTAAAGTGGAAATGGAATCACAGAACTAAGATTCCTGGAACGTATCCTGTGATTGTTATTTCGTGAAGGTTGTAATATGCTCATAGTATGAATGCTCATTTTAGAAAACACTTTCAGCAACCTAAATGCCCTTTGGCCAAAGAATGCATAAGGAAAATGTGGTACATTTACACAATAGAGTACTACACAGCAGAAAAAAATAATCACATCTTGAAATTTTCAGGCAAATGGATGGAGCTAGAAAACATGATATTGAGTGAGGGAATCCAGACCCAGAAAGACAATTATCGTATATACTCAATCATAAGTGGTTTATAAACATAAAGCAAAGAAAACCAGCCTACAAATCACAATTCCAGAGAACCTAGACAACAATGAGGACACTAAGAGAGACATACTACGTGGGATCTAATCTACATGGGAAGTAGAAAAAGACAAGATCTCCTGAGCAAATTGGGAGCATGGGGACCATGGGAGAGGGTTGAAGGGGAGGGGAGAGGAAGGGATAAGAGCAGAGAAAAATGTAGAGCTCAGTAAAATCAACAAAAAAGAAGAAGAAGAAAAAGAAAAGAAAAAAAACACATTTAGAGGGTTTTTTTTGTTTGAATCTCTTTTTACTGTATATCTCTCTTTTTCTAACTACATGAGTCTTTAATTTACCAAGTTATATGGTAGGATAAAAGCCGTGGCTTTGATGGCTAAATCCAGCCCATTCCTTAGCTTTCTGCAATTCCAGCCTCATGGCGGAGGTACCGGCTATAGCCATGTTTATCGCCACAACTCTATGGTGTTTCAAGGTCCCTGCCAGCAAGCAAGCTGCAGCATTCTGCTCACAGACCACATTCAAATGTTCGGAAGTTGGACTGCCTTCCTTAAAAAGTCAGAGTTTGCCCTGGCAGGACAACCCCAAAAGTCGACATTTTAAAAAGGCGCAGCTTTTTTCTTGCTATGGCTGAAAACCGAAAAGCATGCGGTCAGCTTTTTATCAACAATGTTTAAGTGGTTCGTGGCAGGACCTCTTAAAAGAGCTGCAAGGTTTTGCAGCTAAAGCTGAATCAGGAAGTCTCTCTTAGATGAGAGTGCTTGCTTGCCTCTATGAAGCAGAGCAGACCTGAGAAATTGCTGCTACCAAGAAAACATGCTTACTCTATTCTTTTCCAAGCTTTCTCAGGCTTTCTGTGGATGCAGTTATCCACATGGGCACCATTCTGTAGCATGAGGGGCCAGGCTGCTTGTTGGGGTTTCTGTCCTGCCCGGTCCCCCAGCTGTTTAGTCCCAGAGAAAATCATGCAGAGAGTCTACATTAGGTTATATAATGATTGGCCCATTAGCTCAGGCCTCCCATTAGCTCTTGTAGCTTATATTAACCCATTATCCCTATCTATGTTAGCCACATGGCTCAGTATCTTTCTCAGTGGGGCAGGTCACATCCTGCTTCTTCAGTGGTCTAGGCAGGAGTGCCAAGAGAGCTTCCTGCTTCCCAGAATTCTCCTATTCTCCTTGCTCCGCCTCTACTTCCTGTCTGGTTGTCCCACCTATACATATTGGCTAATGGCCAATCAGCATTTATTTAAATCATGATTGACAGAATACAGACAATTCTCCCTCACCAAGATACCCCTTAAGGTTAAATGTATTCTTAGTGTTTCACCTGATCCTGTGCTTCCAGGGAACTCGTAAGCAGACTACACACATTGTCTTCCACTCAGATGGTATTGCTAGAGACACATACAAATGTTGTTAACTGGAAGAGCATTGAACTGCAAATCTTGAACAAAAGTGGTATCTTTTCTCTTTTAGGACATTTGAATATGGTATAGCATGTGGCATGTACATACTTGTTGATTCTTTCAAGGAAAATCAGTCAGTTGTAAATTGTTTCAGAGAGATATTGCAGCAAATGTGTAGGGAGGGGAGCAGTTTATGTGTTCATGTGATGTGTATATATAGATAGACCTAGATGGGGTTCATGTGATGTGTAGATAGAGATAGACATAGATGGGGTTCATGCGATGTGTCGATAGAGATAGACATAGATGGGGTTCATATGATGTGGAGATAGAGATAGACATAGATGGGGTTCATGCGATCTGTAGATAGAGAAAGACATAGATAGGGTTCATGTGATGTGTAGATATAGGTAGACATACTTGTGTTCATGTGATGTGTAGATAGAGATAGACATAGATGGGGTTCATGCGATGTGTAGATAGACATAGATATAGATGAGGTGCTGGGAAGATGGCTTAATGGGTAATGTATTTACTGTATATGCATAAATTCCTAACACCTTTATAGAAGCCAGGTGTAGCCTCACCCCTAGAGACAGGTGAACACTAGGAACTCATTTCTTGACCAGCTAGATTAGCCAAAACAGCTAGCGCCAGGCACAGTGAGAGATTCTGCCTCCAAACAAGATAGAGAACAACAGAGGAAGACATCCTGATATCAACTTCTAACCTCTGCATGTACCTGTTTGGGTGAGTGCATCCGTGTACACAAGCACATACACAAACATGCACAGACAAATATCATACACACACTACACCATACACACACACACACACACACACACACACACTATACCACACACACACACACACACACTACATTACACACACACTACACCACACACTATACCATACACCCACACACATACTACACAATGCACACTATACTACACAAACTACACCACACATACATACACACACTATACCACACATACACACACATACACTACTCCACACATATACATACACTACACCACACACACACACACACACACACACACACACACTATATACCACACACACAGTACACTACACACGGATGCACTATACTACACACTACACCACACAGCCACACATGCACTACACAACCCACACTTTACCACCACACATACATACACACACATATACTATACCAGACATATACATACACTACACCACATACTACACCACACACACTATGACATATACACACATACTACACAACACATACATGCACACACACACACATACCTTATTTATTTATTTTTATTTTCCAACCCCACATTAACACATACCTTATTTAAAAAAAAATCTGAGGAAGATACAATAGGGTGATAACTATGAAGACATATTCAGCTAGGATGAGATACTAATATTTAATGCTCTACTTATAGCCTGTAGGCTGAATCCAGGCTACCAGTACATATTTTTTGTAGCTATGAAGTAAGATTGTCTTTAACATTTTTAAATAGTTGAAAAATTATGTTGTTCCATTGGAAAATTACATAAGACCAACATTCTATTGTCTGTAGCAAGATTTTACTGGACACAGGTATGTTCATTTGTTTGTATGTTGTCTGTGGCAGACTGTAGAGCATGTATGAACCACCATGCCTGAAATATGTGCTTCCTGGCTCTTTGTGAAAAACTGTGCCTGACCCATGTTAGTCACAGAAAAGCAGCATAATTTCACTGGAGGGAAGTAGACCTATGGAAATTGATTTCCATGAAAAAAAAACTAACTTCTAAAAAACGTTAGATGCTTTAAACTTGTTTTTACTGTAAATTGCCATTGTGCCTGGCTCAAATACAACCAATTTTGTGAAACTTTCTTGGCTCTGCCAAGGGAGCAGTGTTTCTCTCTTATGCCCAAACCCAGTGTATTAGGGGACTCTCTGTGCTGTGCTCTGGGCTCCTGCTTGCTAGAGCTGACCTTGCTTCCTTCCTAGATCCTTAGCTCCCTGGGGAGCAGGAGTACATGTCTCTGGCCTCAGTTTTCTCCCTGTCAGTTAGCAGTGTTCTCTCTGCAGGGTCACTCAGCGTTTGACTGACCACCAATCATTTGGTTGTGCATTTTGAAGAAGCTTGACTCTTAGGAGCTTATGATACAAAGCTCACCTTCTACATGGTTTCCAATGTAGAGATTTGGGCAACTTCCTTCACCAGAAAATCTGCGTCTTGTGGGAGCTACCACTAAAACAGCATGACCCAGAGGCCGAGATGACTCAGCCCGCAAAGGGCATGCAATCTGAAGACCTGAGAGTGAGCTCCAGAGCCCACATCAAAACGGAAGGGGACAACAGACGACAGTTTCTCCCATTTATTTGTTTGTTTGTTCATTCACCTATTTGTTTGTTTGTTTGTTCACTGGAACAGAGTCTCACTATGCAGCCCTGACTGTTCTGGAACTTGCTATGTATGAACTTGCTTGCTATGTATGTCACCCTCAAACTCAAAGAGATCCACTTGCCTCTGCCTCCCGAGTGCTGACATTAAAGGTGTGCACCACCATGCCCCGCCTTTTTCTTTCCTTTTTTACACAAATCTTTTCTTGGGGAATGCATGGCTACTTCTGATATCTAAGAAAAGGTGATAAATCCTAACACCCATTATTTTCTCCTCTTACAGAATGAATTAACTGAACTCTTTATATTCTAATAGTTTTTTTCTGATCTATTTATCAGTTTTATTGGGAAAATACTTTTTCAGTCTAAAACCCAACTTTTTAAGTAATAAACAAATTAAATCTGGACATGCTTTGTTTTCTGATTTTCTCTTTTGTTTGAACTCTTTCCTGCGGTATTCTTTTCTCCTATGATAGTTTTATTTCTCGCTGTAAATAGAAACTTCGCGGTAAACTCAAAGAATTGGAAATTCACTATTTAAATCCAAAGCAAAACTTATTCAGCCCAAGTCACAATATACTGAATGACTGAGGATAAGTGAAAAGGGAATAAACTGGAGAGAGCTATGTGTGTAATTCTGGGCTTTAGGGAACTTCACAGGGTTCGTAAAACCAGGCTTGGCAGGGGAAAGCAAAACAAACATAGATTTACTGAGGGAAACACTTTAAAAATGATTGGGTATTGATCATTTTTAATCGTTTGCTCTGAACAACTAGGAGACGTGTTATCATCAGAGCCACCAATGAAAAGCAGGTCTGTTCTTTAACCTGCCCCAATTTGCTTTGACATATTTTCTATCTCAGGGGACTTGGCCACAAAGTCCATTAGAGCTTTGGAGGCAGTCAGGTCAAATCAATTGTCTGCATTGTAGACAAGGTGTCCACCACTTACGGTAATTCTCCCCAGTCGTGGTGGAAGAGATGAAAGGTTAAAAGCTGTATTGTCGTGAGCACATCTCATCCATCTTTCACAGATCCAAACACTGTGTAAGGAACAGGGTGTGGAATTTAAAGTTGCATTTTGGGTCTTGTATGCACATCACCGAGTGAGCAATTCATATTTCTGAGCCAAGCTGAGCAGCTGCTCATGCCTGCTAAGACATGTACAAAGTGTAGTGAATGCTTAGCAATGGAATCTCTTGAGAGGTTCAGAGTACCTTGAGCATCTGATCTCCTGTTGGGCCCTTCCTGCTCCTGCTTTAACAAGTTCTACTTCTGAGTTAGTTACACGATAGAGGAGATTCACTTGTCTACTTTCTGTGTTCACTTGAGGCATAAAGGTAGGTGGTAAACAGGGGAGGAAAGACTAAACGAAATGGTCATTCTAGGATATTGGTAATTTCTGTGTTTTCAGGAAGAAGAAAATCTGATTTTTGACATGTTGCAATATGTCAGAAGATGCTCGATGGTGGGTACCAACTTAATGTAGATGCATTCCTCCTGCCTTTGTTAGTGCGGGGGAAGCCCAGCTTCATTTTCAAATGGCATCAGGTGCTTGTTGGACTGTGGTTGGAGCAAATGCATCCAGATATACCTGTCCTGGGATTTCAAGTGAGATGCAAAGCCATTCACAGCTTTGCAGGATGATGTGGATTGAAGCGCAGGTGGACATAACTAGCTGTTGCTTCTGCTTTGTTACCTCGCTGCTTGTTTTGCTTAGCTTCCCTCTAGAATTATATTTTCCTTTACAGACTTTCTCACGGAAACGTGTGCGTGCATGCTTGTGTGCATGTTTGTGGTGTATGCAGGTGTTTATGTGGGTGCGTGGACATGTATACACCTGCACATTCACACGTGGCAGCCAGAGGTAAACATCGCATGTCTCGATCCATCTCCATCTTTGTTTCTCATATTTTATTTGTTCTTTGAGAGTTTCAAGTTTTGTACAATGTGTTTTTAAACTCTTCCTAGATCCGTTCCCTTTTTCTACCCACCCATCTTTGTGTGTCCCCCCCCCCACCATCTAGGCTTAAAATACTCATGGATGTGTGATCTTCCACTTGAGTGTGGTTGACTTACCAGGGCCTATACTCTTAGAGAAAATCCACTCTTCCTTTCCTAGCAGTTAGCAGTTGCCAATTGCTCCATGGCTAGTGGGGCTGTGTGCCCAAGCGTGCTGGGATTCGGTCTGGGTTGGGCATGCACAGCTGTTGCACATGCTGTCACAATTGCTGTGCATTCATGTGTGCAGCTGTCCTGCTGTGTCCAGGTGTTTCCTTACGGTCGTCTACCACCTTCTGCCCCCTTTTCCAAAATGATCCCTGAGCTTTGGTGGCTGTGGGAGGTTGTCTGTATCTTCTCTTTTGGGCTCAGCATTTGGCCCTCTCTCATTCTCTGCACTTTGTCCAGTTGTGGGTCTCTGTGGCAATCACCATCTTTTGCAAATAGGTGTTTTCAGATGAGGGTTGATGATTACATTGATCTATGGGGATAACGAGTCATTAGGAGTCAGTTTAGTGTAGGGCCCGGGTCTGACCCCTGCTCCTGGGGTTACTTGAGGACAGTCTGCCCAGCCTGATGATTAGCTGAAGGACATTGTTTACTCCCTCCATCTTGGGTGTGGCAATTTCCCACCTGCGGGGGCGGGGGGGGGGAAGGGAGGAATCCCTTGTGAAGCAGCTAGGTACATAAGGACTTCCCCAAAGTTGAATAAATGGCATTTGGCTGATCTCCTTTCGAATGACCCAGGTCTCTTGTGTGTTCTTTCAATCTCCAGGCCCTCGCCCGGCTCGCGTACCGTACAGTGGCGCGCGAACTATACCGAGAGGGTAACACAGAATCAGGTGTTACAATTGGAGGCTCCAGTGAGATGATCGGGGAGTTACAGTTGGAGGCACCGCTGGGATCACAGTGGGAGGCCCATCAGTGAGATCGGGAAGTAGGGGACCTCTGAGAGATGGCCCTCGGAAGGCTGGCCAGCAGGTAAGAAATTGATTGTTGAGGGTGAATTGATTATGGGTGCAAGTAATTCTGTTCCAGTGTTAAGGGGCCGGTTGACAGGCCAATTGTTAGTTCTTTTGGAGGAACAGGGCACTGGTATCAAAGTTGAGACAGCACAAGAGATCATTAAGACGGTTTTAGAGTTTAGTCCCTGGTTTCTACATGCAGGGGGATTTAATATTGCTGATTGGGAGCAGGTAAAGGCTGACTTCCAAAAAGCATTGAAAGAGCGAGGGCCAGAAGAATTTCCCATAGCAATATTTTCACTATGGTGCTTAGTGAGAGATGCTCTTCTCAGTGATGATGAAAAAGTAAAAGAGCAATTGGAGAATCTGAACAAAAGCTTTGAGGAGATTCAGGATGTAGAATCTGTGAGTTCTATTAAGAGTTTTGAGGAATGGGAAGTTAAGAGTATTAGAAGGGATATAGAAGAGGAAATTTTAGAAAAGGAGATTGCACTGATAAAAAAGAAGTTAGAAAAAGAAGAGGGGAAGGGAACAAACAGAGATGTCTCCATGAGACCTCCACCGCAAAATCCATTCCTTGCCGCTTCAAATCCTTGTACTGCTGCTTCTGTCCCTATAGACTTAGAGGCAGAAATCCAAGAGATCCAAAATAGACTAAATAATCTGAGTACAGAAAGGCAAATTTATCCTGTTGTAGAAATTATTGATCCACAAAGACAGAGGATCAGGCAGCATAACCCACTGGCTTTTAAGGACATTAAGCAATTAAAAGAAGCAGTTACGGCCTATGGAACTCATGCCCCCTTCACTGTGGCTTTATTGGAATCCTTTGCGGAACTCAACCTTACACCCAGTGACTGGATGCAGCTTTGCAGGGCTTGTCTTTTGGGGGGAGATTATATTTTATGGAGAGGTGAAATGCAGGAAAATTGTAAAAACACAGCACTGAATAATGCCACTGCGGGTTTCCCCCAGCATAACTTTGACATGTTAACTGGTATGGGACAGTACGCTGGCTTAGCAGCACAGATTGCATACAATCCTGTGATTTATGCTCAGATAGCTGCCGCAGCTGTTAAAGCTTGGAAAACTTTACCTAATAAAGGGGCAGGAGAACAGCTTTCTAAGATCCTTCAAGGACCTTCAGATCCTTATTCTGAGTTTATTGACAGCCTGTTACAGGTGGGAAGTCACATTTTTGGGGATGTGGACTCAGCTATGCCGGTCATAAAGCAATTGGCCTTTGAAAATGCTAACAAATACTGTCGAGAGGCCATACGCCCCCATAGAAATGGGAACTTAAATGACTTTATCCGGTTATGCAGGGACATTGACAGCACCCACGTGATGGGTCAGGTAGTTGTTTCTGCCCTTAGGGAGGGTCAAGGTGGAGCTCGATCAAGAAACTGTTTTCAATGCGGAAGGTCAGGACACATCAAAAGGAACTGCCCTGCGGGTAAAGGGCAGTTAATCAGCCCAGGGGAAATCTAGGTGTTTGCCCAAAAGGTCAAAAGGGGACTCATTGGGCCTATGACTGTCACACTAAAACTGACAGTCGAGGAATTCTCCCCATGTCGGGAAACGGGAGGAGGAGCCTGCCCCGGGCCCCCAAAACACATGTGCCATGAGCGAACCAGCTGTTATGATTGAAGCTGGTATGGAAGTCCTTGTCATCCCTCAAGGAGCGAGCCCATGTTTCGCTCTAAACAAGAACGAGGGGACAAGGGGTTTGGCTCCATGGGATTCCCTGGAGCTTTTTGGGTTTCTAGCCTAGAGAACCAAATCGGCCAGCCTACACCAGCACTGGCTTTGGCAAGCTTTGCTCTGAGTTCTCCATTTCCCATAAAACAGGGATACCCTATAATCCTCAAGGACAAGCTATAGTGGAGTGAGCACATCGTACGCTCAAAGCCTATTTGCATAAAACAAGGAGGAATATGGTTCCACCCCCAGAGACCACTTATCCTTTATTTTATACATTTTAAATTTTTTGACTGTTGATGGTCAATCTCGTACTGCTGCTGACTGGCATTGGCGGCCAGTTTCTTCCGGGATGCCTCATGTCAAATGGAAGAATCTAGCAGATGGCACCTGGTATGGTCCAGATCCTGTACTGGTGTGGGGAAGAGGGGCTGTTTGTGTTTTCCCGCAGGATGCTGACACTCCAATATGGGTACCTGAGCGTCTGGTGCGTGCTGTGGATTTTCCTGTCCAGAAGCCTGAAGACAGGACAGAGCCAAGAGATCAAATAGACACTGGCTTGTCAACTGAGAGTTGCTGGAATCCTGAGGAGCTGGCTGTGGTGGTCCAAGTGCCAAGGATTCTTCCTCTACCTATCAACCCATGTTGGCAGCCATTGCTGTGGCTGCCAGAGCGGCTATGGCTGCTGGAGTTTCCCTTAGTCAGTCAGTTGCTTCTGCTAGCACAATGGATACCTTCTCAGGGCAGGTTGCAAATGCCTTAACCATTCAAATTGAGCTAAATTTACAAACGAATATTGCAGTTAATTTTGCAATTGGTTTTGGTTTAAGACCACTGCTAGGTCATACAGTAGAAGGCTTACTGCTGTTATTTATGGACCCTGGAGCTCAGGTCAATATTGCCACTTGGCAAGTCCTCTTAGCTGTTGTCCTGGAGGATCTTTCAGCACAAATCTCGCTGAACTCGGTGATGGGTGACTAGTGAACCAATGACGGGAAAGGTTTTTGGGGGGCTGCCCCAACCTAAGACAGGAAATGTGTTCGACCTGGACGCTTTCCCATGATGGGTAAGGGGTATTGCCTGACGTCCAATCCCACCTAAGACAGGCCTAGTCATAATTTATATAAAAGGGGGACCTGTAGGGCCCGGGTCTGACCCCTGCTCCTGGGGTTACTTGAGGACAGTTTCTGGTCATCCAGATAAAACATCTTGTTTTTGTGCTCCCTCTGCCCTGCCTGGTGATTAGCTGTAGGGCATTGTTTACTCCATCTTGGGTGTGGCAATTTCCCACCTGCCCAGGGGGGAATCCCTTGTGCAGCAGCTAGGTACATAAGGACTTCCCCAAAGTTGAATAAACGGCATTCGGCTGATCTCCTTTCGAATGACCCAGGTCTCTTGTGTGTTCTTTCAATCTCCAGGCCCTCGCCCGGCTCACTGTACCGAGAGGGCAACTGTACCGAGAGGGCAACACAGAATTGGGTGTTACAATTGGAGGCTCCAGTGAGATGATCGGGAGTTACAGTTTAGTACTATGATCATTTAGAAAAATCATAGGAGTAGGTTCTCTCCTGAGGCTTATGACCTGTCTGTCCACAGGTCCTTGTCCTGATAGTGTGCTAGGTATGAGTTCATCCTGTGGAACAGCACTTTAATCTAATCAGAAAGTAAGCGATCAATACCATGGTGTTTGTGCCACTATTGCACCAGTGGGTGTATCTTAGCTCACATAGTTCTCAGCTGTATATGGTCAATGTTTACTTTTGTCCCCAGGTAGCTTGTATAGCACCGGCCAGTACTATGAAAGTGGAGGAGCCAATAGGGATAAAACTTCCAGGTCTGCGTTTTCATCTTACGTTTTTGTGACAGGTTCTTTCCCTGAACCTGGA
The DNA here is from genome assembly GCA_004026605.1 of Ondatra zibethicus. Classification (NCBI taxonomy): domain Eukaryota; kingdom Metazoa; phylum Chordata; class Mammalia; order Rodentia; family Cricetidae; genus Ondatra; species Ondatra zibethicus. The sequence goes on from PVIU01006689.1 coordinate 55,877, forward strand.
GCTCATCAGTCCTCTGAAGCTGTCTGCCTGCCTCTGCCCGACACCAACTCCTGGGACTACGGCCTGCCCCATCTTTTACGTGGATGTCAGGCATCCATCCTCACATCCTCATGCTTGTGTGGGAGGTACTTTCTTGATGGCACCATCCTCCCAGCCTCAGAAAACATTTTTTCCCCCCAAGAAGTTCGTGCCTTTGGTGGAGAAGATAATTGGATATGAAAGAGATTTTTGTTTGGGAGACAAAAGTATTGGAATCAGCATAATCCATGGAACTAATGTTCTCCAGTCTTTTTCTGTGTGCCTGTTTTATTCAAAGAATGATGCAAACCAAGTCAAACAAAAACAATAGCTGCAATAAGTGGCTAAGTGAAAGATGCTAAGTGAATCTATAGAGATGTGGTTCTCAGCCTTTCTAGTGCTGTGACCCTTTAATGCAGTCCCTCATGTTGTGGTGACCCCCAACCATATTTTGTTGCTATATCACAACTGTAATTTTGCTGTTGTCATAATATACATATGAGTCATAATATACATATATGACATTCAGGCTATCTGACATGTGACCCCTATGGGGATTGAGACCCACAGGTTGAGAACTAGTGCTTTAGAGCCATTCCTCTCCAGTAGAGTTGCTTTGATGACAGCTGAAGAAAAGACTACTTGAAATGACAATTTAAAAAGCTCAGACTGTGCACTCCCCTTTGACCTCACTTGTCTGTGAAACGTCTGGATTTTCTCCTTGTCCTCTTGTGTGGGGGCCTACATATGTGAGCCTGTTCCACCTTGACTAAAGGCCAGAGTGTTTGAGCTTATTTTTACTCTTTCAAAGTTGTTGAGAACAGGTTTGGTTACAAACAAGCGATCCTGACCTAGGGTGTGGTAAATGAGCATTTTGAGTATAGATCTGGTTCTGCTTCATCTTGCTATTCCTGTTCCTTCAAGGAGATTGGCATGAGGTCCCAGGGAATGGCTGCCTGCAGGACACTTGGTCTATTCCTTATATCATGTTAATAAAGTCTGTTGTCTCCTCTTCCCCTTTTGGAGTGGAGTGTATAAGCATGTGGAAAATAAACAGGATGGTTCAGTATTCACTGAATTTCCCTCTTGATGCGGTTCTGTGTTTCTCTCATATCTCTGTCCTTTTGCTTAATAATTCTAATCCTTACGCTCCTACCCTGGAATGTGTGGGTTTCATGAAGGCTGGACCCCAACACTCTTGGTCAGATCTCATTTCCTTCATCCCGAGTGCATGGGACGTCAATGGATGCAACATGAACTGAGGTAAATTAAGAAGCTAAAACCAAGAGACTGCCTTTGTGTCAGTTGATAACTTCTTAAAATAACTGCCGTTAGAACCAGGACATGAATAGATGGCAATGGGAGTCATGAACCGAAGGGAGGGTTTTGTTTTGCCTTATTTTCACCGGTCTTAACATGCAATAATGAATACTTTTTCAGGCCATTTTTTTTTCTGACCACTTGAGTTACATTCTCAAAAATATCAGATCGGGAGAATTTCAAAACTGATGGTGAAGACACTTACTCTGGCGTGGAGGGACACAGGCACAGATAAATGTGTGTGGACTCACACCAAAGGATAGTTCAAACATCTTCTGAAAAAGTTTTTTGAAGCTTGCATCTGCTATAAAATCTCAAGGGCTGAATTTCTGCTGAATGCAATTTGCAATAGGTAAAAACTTCCTGGTAGTAATATAATAATAATCCAGTAAAACTGATGGATTCTTAGACTTTGAGCAAAGGAGAGCTGCAGAATAGAATTCTCAACTAATTGGTTGAGGAGTATATGCAAAATGTATGTTTTAGAAAACTCAAAATAATGATGTCATTTCACCCGAGTATCTGTTGTCAGTTATGTCTGAACTTACTTGTGACAAAGCCAATGGATGAGCAGACGGTTGGAGTCTCTTCCAGAGAATTAAATAAATAGTTAACCCGAAGAGCTTGACAAAAACAAAAACAAAACAAAACGAAAACAATCCCTCAGCTGTGTTGAGAAGAGTGAGGGAATGGATGAGACAGTCTTTAGAAATCAGACTACACTTTCTCTCAAGACCCTTTGAGAAAACTATAAAATTCAAGAAAATCAGCTCTTGAGACTACCTCCTGGGACTCTGTGGAAGTGGTAAGCATGTCCAGATGGTTGTAGCTTAGCATTTCTACCTGGTAGAGATATCAGAATATCAATGTGGTTTCTATCCATATAGACACGGCAGTGTTTCTAAATACGCACAACTTATCAAGAGAGGTTTCAGTAGTGAGGACTTTCTTACCGAGGAACTCGTAAATAGTGTACTGGATGGCTGGGCGTGTTGATGGGTAAGCACAAAACGCTGTTTTCCTACTGAAATGTCGTGTTGCCTGATGAGAGCAGTCTTTTTTGTCCAATATTTTGCCCTCCTACCCTTTCCTCACTGCTTCTTTGTTTTTCCTCCACTGAACTGATGTTTTATTATGCTTACTAATTTTGAGCATGAATTCTGAGAACTTGAACCTTTGTTCTGTCCTGTACTGTGTCTCTAGAGGCTCCAGTGAAACCTGGCACAAAGCAGGTAGGGGAGAAATGTTTGTTAAATAAGTGGATGGAGCAACACGTGAACACATCCATTACTTTCTTTTTAGCAAACATTATGTAGCTTGATTGCCCACTTTACTAAGTACATTTGGCTCAGAATTACTTCTACTTCCAAATAGCAAACATACTTTTAAAGAGAGAAGACTTGGTATTCATAACTATTTTAAACAGTGGGATACATATTTCAAATACGATTATATGGAAATTTAGTTCTTTGTAAGTATTCTCCCAAACAGAGGAATTGAAGCAAGATAATGCATGAATGGAAATGGGTTGAAAAATATCAAAACATTACTTTTCTGAATATTTGAGGTTTGAATTATAGAACTAAGCATCGTATTTTAGACAGCATGACACACTTTTCACCTAGAATGTAGAAAGTGTTTCCTTGTTCTCAAAGACTGCTGTATCATCTGGCTTTCTGTTACTGTAACAAATACACGAGCCAGAGAATCCCTCTATAAAGAAGAAAGGACTATGCTATCTCACAGGTCCAAAGGTTTTCCTGTTGGCCAGTTCCTTTGGACTTGTGGCAGTACTCAAAATAATATTTATGGTAGAACTAAGCCACCGTCTTCCTGGGTGGGAAATAAAGGAGAATGGAGAAGAGCCCATGCTACCACAATATCCTTCTAGGGCTTGTTGTCAGCAACCAAAGGACATCTCACTAGGCATCTCCTCTTAAAGGTTCTGCCACCTCCCAGGAGTGCCACAGGTAGGGCCAAGCCTTTAACACATGGTCCACTAAAATAATTATTTGTGTTTTTAACTATGTGTATATTTATGTGAGGATGTGTATATGTATATGTGAGTGTAGGCTTCTGTGTAGTCCGTAGAATGCATTGGGTCCTTTAGAGCTGGAGTTACAGGTGGTTGTGAGCTGCCTAAAGTGGGTGCATGGAACTGAACCCTGTTCCTCCACAAGAGCCATGCATGTCAGCCTCCTTTCCAGCCCATACATGGACCTTTGAAGGATATTTGACACCGAGAGAATAGCAACCTCTCTGTGCAAATATTTATTTATCTTTTTTCTAAATAAATTCATCCAATCAGGTAGTCAGGGAATCAGTTAGAATCCTCATTTTCCATTCTGTTCACCAGGCTGGCCCAGGAGAGTCCCTTTTTGGTTAGTCCTTTCTTACTCCTCCTATGTCTGGTTTCTTTCAGTGGATCCACTCCCATCCCCCAGTTTATTATTTGCTTTGTTGGGAAACAAGATGAAGCCAAACACAAATTTATCAACGGTCTTAACCTTCAGCATCTAGTAATTTTCATACACCTCCATTTCCTCCATTCTGTGAAGAAAGCAGATTTTGTGGAAATTCATGTTTTGCATTTAGCTATCTTTTGTGTAGAACACGGGAACTGACTAAAGCATTTACTGATTTAAAAGGATTTCATTTTGTTGATGAGCTTCAAAGTGAGGTTCATTCCAGGAAGTGTGATGTAGGAATTATAGGCAGAATGCATTTGGGGATAAACATAAAATGAAATTAGAAAGATAAAATAGATGTCTTGTGCTTATTTTCCAAAAACTCTAACCAAGGCAACCTAAACATAAAAACCCTCGATGAAAACATTGTGATAAATCTTTATAATCTTTGATTCGACAAAATTGCCTCCAATATGACACTGAAAACACTGGCAGCAAACAAAAGAAGAAAGATGGCCTAGGCTTTATATAACCAAGGACTTTTATGTTTTATTATATGCCACCAACCAAATGAGAATATGGTCCACAGAAAGGAGAAATGATTTTGAATCATATGTATCATAAAGATCTTGTATCCAGATGGTGTAAAGAATTCCCATCATGCTGTAGTAAAAACAGAAATAAATGAACAAAAAAGGTAAAGGAATCTAAACTTAGCAGAGATATTCCAGAGATGCAGAAACAGCCCATAGATACATGAAAAGATGCTCATCATTAATAGTCACCAGGGAAGGGGAAGAAAATACAAATGAGCCACCAGGGATGACTAAATTTAAAAGTTAGAAAATAAGAATGTGGGAGGATGCAAAGAAAACATTTTCCTTAATGAAGGCCAATAGGCATATGTGTAAAAATATACTTCTTGTGACTTGTGAATATGTAGTTTCTTCCCCCATACATATATGTATATATGTAGTTGAGACATAGATACAGCCTGATTCTATGTATTGTTATTACTGTGATCAATAAATAACAAACATTTTTACTCTGGGAGAGTATCGTATTTATGAATTTTTCAAAAAAATACAATATTTTGGTTCTTTTAATTTATTTGAAGTTTTTTTTTATGTGTATGATTGTTTTGTGCATGTGTGTTTGTACACCACATGTGTACAGTGCCTGAAGAAACCAGAAGAGGGTGTTGTATTCCCTGGAACTGGAGTTATAGAAAGTTATTGGTTGCCATGTAGGTGCTGGGAATTGAACCCAGGTTCTCTTCCAGAGCAAGTGTTTTTAACCACTGAGCCATCTCTCCCACCCTTGAACTTTCTTATTGTTACTCTTTTCTGTGCTCTGAGCTTAAACTTCATTAATTTATCTTGAAACCTGAGCAAATTATCTGAAAGGTAATTTTCTGTGTACAAATATTGAGAATAATGTATTTTTTCCTTAAAAAAATCTGTTTCTAAACTAAGATATTTATCTTTGACTATTTAAGAAAAATCTTGTTAAATTGTTTATAATATTATTTTAATATTTTAGTCAGAATGGAAAAATTGGAGCTTGGCCCTTTAAATCCACATCTCTCTGCCTGTTAGGGTAGCTCTGAGACCTCACCAGAAGAGTGTCTTTGTGCTGTGGGTGGTAGTTAGCACAGAAGTTCACAATTGGTCTGAGTTCAGAGAATAAATACTGTGGAGTGCTCAGCCATAAGTAAAACATCCATATCATCCCCATCTTCTTAAAGCTTTGAGACCCTTGCAGAAGATTGGACAGAAAACCTGTCAGAACTAGAGGTTGGGAGGACAGTGAATCATGCACAACAGGACCACGGTGTGCATGAACTCCCAGCAGTTGTGGCTGCCTGCACAAGATCTGTATAAGATCAAGCCAATAGACATTCTAGTATGGGATGAAATCCCACCCCCAGGCTGAGAGCTAGTGACAGCAGATGGCTTATAGGTGAGGGAGTGCACTGATATTTCATTTATATTTTAATAAATAAAGCTTGATCAGAGAGTAAATCAGCCACACTGGCTAGTCTTACAGACCAGGCAGCAATAACACATACCTTTAATCTTAGCCACACTAGTTTGCCATAGAAACCAAACAGTGCATGCCTTTAATCCCAGTGGTGCACACCTTTAATCGTAGCCCTAGAAAGGATTATAAAATGGGAGGAAACAGTTCTCAGTCTCAGTCCTATTCTGAGATTCCTGGAGGTGGGATCGCCATTTTGGACTGAGGTCAAAGTTAAGAGCCAGTGGCTGGCTGCTTTGCTTTTTGGATCTTCAGATTGAACCCCAACTTCTCTCTCTGAGTTTTATTAATTGTGCTTCAAGGGACAGTCAGTTTTTTAAGGGTGTATCCTCTGGTAGGTGGATCATATTCCTGTTGATGGCCCCACACCCAGGAGTATACGGGCAGCACAAATTAGACTTGGTGGATCAAGGGAACACAAAGTTGGGAGGGGTTCAAGGGGAGAGAGTGGGTTTGGGAGTAGTAAAACGTGAACACGATCAAAACATATATATGCATGTATGAAATTCTCAAAAAACAAAATATTATATAAATTTAATAAATATAAATAACTGACCAGCATTGTTCAGCAAGACAGAGGATATATACTAATGATAGTGCGTCCACTTTGCATCCATTTTCCAAGGTATTCTGTTTCTAGAAAAGGTTAAGGTTTTCATAACTTAGTTCTATCTAGGATGTAGCTTTGACTCAAATTTACAGGGCTGGAAGTGTGATGTTGTCCTAATTAGGAAGTCATCTTGCTGACTGATTTATAAAGTTATAGGCAACACTCTTTGAATGCAGGTTGATGATACAAGTTCTAGCATGGTGTCTTTAGTCACTGGAATTTGTAGAAATAATGTTTAATAAAATAGCCTAGATGTAGACAATAAATATAGTTACTCTTTTTTAGACTATCACACATATTCACCATTCAATAATGTCATGTATGCCTTTGTGGTGTTATTTGTTAGTTAGAGTAACTTGGCAATTGCGTAGAATTTTGGTATGAAAAAAGCATGATATTTGACATATGATTGGTTTTGCTTATTCATAACCATGCTACTTATTATGCCAGACAGTTATTTAGATTTTCTGCATTTCTACAAAAGGAAGATAACACAGTGGTTCTGTCTCTCTGGAGAGCATGTAGCAGGCTTTCTTTTGGACCACCAACCAGGTACCAAATCATGAAATAGAGACTTGTTATTGTTATGTCCAGTCTGTGGGGATCCTAAAAGATCACCAGGGAGACTAACTCACTGAAATGAAAAAGCAAGGTTTATTGTGTGCATGTTTCAAGCCAGCAGGGACCTCACCAGCACAGCTGTGAGAGGAGGTACTCTGCCCTTCTAGAGGGCATTATTTAAAGACAAAAACCAGAAAAGTTACATTAGCAGAGTGTGGGATGGTGGGTTCAATCCTGATTGGCTCTTGTCTAGGGACTTTTCACAAATTTTATTTTTGAACCTTACCAGTTGCTTGTCAAGTTTTCTTGTTGGCTGACCTTCGGGTGAGGACATTCTGTGGTTATCTGTACTTTCCAGATGGCTTCCCTGTTACTTTTGCCCCTGGCCCTTTCTGAGGACTGGAATGTTTTATGGGAAATAGTTTACACAAGACACAAAATGGAGGCAGAGGACAAAATGGAGGAACTCTGGTTCTTCAGCTTTTAGTTATGAATGTTTGGCCTTGTCTTACTCTTGTTTTAAACAGTTTCTCTTCTATATTTTGCCTCAGGGCTTTTTAAAAACCTTTTATTCATTCTATAGATCCTACTTCTCTGCTAGTTCTGTATGCTGACTGCTGGCTTCCTGGCCGGCTGGCCCCAGGTGTCTCCCTGGTTTTCTCCCTCTTTCTCTTCTCTCTCATTCTCTGCTCTTGAGCCTAGAGTCCCCCTACTATTTATTCTCTGTAGTAAGATGATGTTTTACTCTTTTGGTCCTTTTGGGGAGGTGCCACCCATCTCCCAAATGAATCATACATGGAGTCCTATTCTTAGTTATAAACGTCTAGCATTAGCTTGACTTTTTTCTTGCCTTCTTTTACTTATATTATCCTGTCTACCTTTTGTCTCTGGGCTTTTCCCTTTTCCATACTTCTGTAAATCTTATTCTTACTCCATGGCTTGTTGTATAGCTTGATGACTGAACCCTGATGTCCTCCTCCTCCTCTGACTGACTACTTCTCCTTCCCTCCACCCAGTTTTCTCCTTCTGTATATTCTCTCTGGCTGCCAGTCCCACCTATCCTTTCTCCTGCCTCACTATTGGCCGTTCAGCTCTTTATTAGACAGGCAAAGTATCACAGCTTCACAGAGTTAAACAAATGCAATATAAACAAAGTAATACATCTTAAAATAATACTCCCAACAATTCTCTCTGCCCTCCAGCCCCACCAGTCCCTCTACTGACATTCCACTTTTTATTAGATCAGTCAGATGCCTTAGGGAGACAAGGTAAAACAGCAACACATCTTTACATAATTAAACAAATGCAAAATAAATGAATGTAACATATGTTTGCATAATTAAAGTAATCTTCTACATCAAGGGTGTTTTTATGTTCATAAAATTTAATCTATAATTAAAATTTATATTTTATATTTATATTAAATTTATATTTATATTATATTTAATATATATATTAAAGTATAATATATATTTTATATATGTTAGATGAGATATCTAGTGTTTTATGTGATCTAAGATCTTTTGGCAACCAATTTTAAATTTAGTTTTTCTTTTTAATTATCATGTAATATAGAGGAATTGCAAGGACCTAACATGGTTAATTTAGGACTTCTGTGCAAACTAGTGCCAGGTTAGTGTTTGGGTTTACAACTCTCTTTTTGCTAAATGAAGGTCAGATCACATCATTGCACAACGTAAGAACAAACTTGAGTTACAAGAGTGCTAAGTGTTGAAGGCAAAATGGAAGCAATTATAGGAAAAGTTAAAATTCCTGATTTTCCTTCAGTCTGATGAGAGAATTATAAATGTTTTCATCAACACTTAAAAAATTGGACATTAAGATCAGATATGTCTTCTCATTCTCAAATGCCATTGATAATGAGATAGCTACCTAAATAGATTTTAGTGGAAGAAAATTTAAGGGACGCTAGCCCACTTGAACATGTGGCTCTGGCAGGCCTTGCCTTTCTCTCCCATTCCCTCTGCCTTGCAGTAAAACATTACATTAGATTACATTCCTGAAGCTAGCCCCTATGTTCTATCACCTTATTTGGCCTCTTCCTCTTCCTGAGGCTGACTTCCAAGGTCCAGCTATCAAAGTATTGAGGTCCAGCAATCAAAAGCCCACTTTGGCTACCTTAATTAACATGCCTAATTAAAATTAAACACCTTGTTTTAACACAGGGTCTCCTCCTTTACCTTTGTAAGCCACTGTTTGCCTATGTGTCACGCCTGTCTCCTCTCTATCCAGAGACAGTACTTTCCTGCCCCTTTCCCCCTTCCCTTTCTCCCTCGTACCCCATTTCTTTTAGCACTACATCCTAATGCATTCTAACACAGACCTCCCATTTCCTCCTCTTAAAAATTATGCCTGCAAGGTCATTTGCTGCTGTTTTTCTGCCTGAGTCAGAAAGCAGCCACTTCTTCACTTAATAAATGATCTCTCTGTGACAAAAGGTGTTTGGGTGCGGTTTGTGCCCAATCTGGGGTCCAGGAGAAAGCCCCCACTGTGTGGGGTCTCATTCCAATATGATAACTTAATTATCAAATCATATATTTATGGTGTTATCAATTGCATTTAATGGACACATCACTCACACTTCTTTGAACAACTGATGATGTATATGAGGACTTTGAAACTTGCAAGTTTTGTCTTCTTTTGATAAAAATAACATTAAAATTCATAACAGCAGGGTTTGTCAAAAATTAACCTTAGATAATAATTAGCTGATACTAGTTAAGAAATGCAATTCGGCATGGAGACAGCATGGTCGGTGGGACAAGCCCAGCACTAAATTGTTCTCACGGCATTTTGAACTTTCTTGTGCAGAACACAGCGGTGGTTTTGGAGGGATAGTTTGGTAGAATATTGAATGTTGCTGTGAGCTACCATAGTAGAGACTGATGGTTTTTCAGTAAAGACTTAGATGTGCACAACTTAAGATGTGACCAGAACAAATGGAGATTATATTTGGACTTTAGTGAGATGCACAGCAGAAAACCATGCTGGCCAAGGTACTTTATTGAAATGTGTCCAAGTAAAGTGGGACAGAAAGACAATTGCAAACCTAAGAACAGAGCCCAGCAGGATGTCTGGTCACCGGACAGACTGAGGAAAAGGCCTGAATATTAATAAACATAAAGCCTGTGCACCCATCCTTGAAGGAGGGTTAGGAGAATTTGATCAGTAAAACAGGAAGAGGCCCCTTTTTGAAAGGCTGTTCCTTGCTGGGACCCCTCCCCCATATCCTGCTTTGCAACTATTAGAAGATGGCAGGATGCTCAACCAGGGGTCCCCTGGGAAGGACCAGTCAGGAAGAATAGGAGACCAGAGCTTGGAGGGCCCAAGGAGCCCATAAAAAGTCTCACCCAGAGTCTCCCGGCTGACTCCCACTTTGGGGATCATCCCATCCCATTGATGGGAGCTGTCTGTTCTACTAGAGTTTGATGTTTTGTTCATCTTCTCTCTGTAGCTGATGTTTCTCTGTCAACAGCTCTCCGGATCTTTAATGGTCACTTTGTGTCCAGGACTCTCAGATCTCCATTTCACTTCTGGGCAGAGGCGGCTGCTTTAGGATTGTGGTAATTGCTTTAGAAGTTTTAGACCTGTGATTGTTATTTCTGTCTGGGACCAACCCCCCCCCCCAAGGTCTCTCCTGCTTTCTCTCTCCAGCCTTTACCTGCTTTCTAGTCCTGGCCCCAGATCTCTAGCTGTTGGTCAGCGCCTCTCCCTTTTCCAATTGCCTCTTTACTTTTGTATCTGAGGGGGTCTTATTTCCAGATGTTCTTTTCTTTGTCCCATGGGATGAACTCAGTGGTAACCTAGACACCACCACTCACCCAAGACCCGTGTAACATCACCAATGCCAAAATAGCATGTAGACCTTTCATCCTATAAACTCAGATGTGTCAGTGGGAGTAGAGTGTCAGTGAATGGTGGCATAAAGGAGTTTTAATTGAATTAGACTTATTGGTGACTTTCCCTGCTGCACGGTAGTTAACAGTCATATGCTTCTGGAATATCTTAGTTGGACCAGAGAGGGCTAAATGAGTTAATTATTTTTTCTTCTGAGCACAAAAGACTTACTAGTGTTTGTTAAGTTTAAAGTTATGATGCAATTGTAATAGTCAACAGACATGGAAAATGTTGAAAAGCTGGGACCACTCTAGCTGGATTTAAGTTTAGATTTGAGTACTTAAACAACATGTATCATGGACAGATTTCTCCTCACCCATTCTAAGTCCAATTGCTTTCATCTGTAGAACACATTCTAAAAACTACACAGGCCAATATTACAAAAGTATGAACAATTTCTAATAAGCTTACCACTTAGTAAGTAATAGCTGGTCATTAAGAGATCTATTTCTCTGAGATACAACAGACACTTGATCAGGAGTTCAGAAACCTACATTTAATATTTTACTTCCACTTTCCTATCTTTACTTTTTAATCGCTCATATAGACTATCTATCTGATACTTAGTAGAATCTGACCTTGAACAAGATGAGTCAGTGATTTTGTGTTTTGGTTTTCACAGACATAAATCTAGGCTAACATATTTCTCAGTATGCTGTTCGACTTCAGAGGGAATTTAATATGCTTAGAAGAACATTGCCTCGCACACAGAGAGCTTGAGAACAGTTGGGTGACATCAGCATCACTTGAAGCTTTTGTGATTGCTTCCTTCTGCTATGTCACCTGCTCCCTGACTCAGGTGCAAAAAATAGTCTGATTATGAGTGAAGTCGCTTAAAAATAGAAACACTTTATAATTGCCCTACAAACTCTGCAATGCAATCTGTTTTTAAAAATTAATTATTCTGACATCTAGAAGTGATGAAATCTGGATTTTTAGTTAATCTCTTCTTAACAGCTTTATTGAAGGGTAATTACCACAAATAAACTGTCCATATTTGGAGCATGGAGCTAATGAGTTTTGACATGCACAAGCACCTGTGAAACTGTCAGACAGCTAATGAACACACCCACCTACAGCTTTCTTTGTGCTTCTTGTAACCCACCTATCTGCACACATTGCCCCTCTCCAGGCAACAACTAACATGCTTCTTCTGTTTCTTATAGGGGATGCTGTTTTATATAGGAGGCTGTGCAATGGTTCATGTGTGTCTTATTTCACCCCCTGTGATTATTTCATGGTTGATCCTTGACCAATGTAGACCAATAGTTCATTTCGTTTTTGTGCTGCTATGAATATTTGTGCACAAGTCTTTGCATATTAGTTTTTATTTCCATGGAATAAAGCTGAATGTTTGGTTGTAAAAATTTGGGGCATGCATATAATGTACTTAGATCATATTTAAGCCCTCAACTTCTGCAACTGTCCCTGCCCTGTGTGACCTTTGTCCACCTGACCTTATTCTGCCCTTGTCATATATAATGGTCAGGCCCAGCCTGATATGCACATCCTGTGCTCTGACACAGCCTGATAAGCCTGCCTGATTCTAGCCTACTGATGTAGATGAATGCGATCAAAGTAGTTCCACACTAGCTCAGAATTGAGTACAATAAAGGATTCTTTATTTAGGGGTAGATTCACATATCAACAGTCTTCTGCATGAGTGGGGAATAGGAACCAAATCGAGAAGCTGAGAGAGAGAGAGAGAGAGAGAGAGAGAAGAGAGATAGAGAGAGAGCACAAGTGACCATGCAAGCTTTACATCTGCATTTATAGTACGAGACCATGCCCAAGTGGACTGGTATCTTATAGGTTATTAGTTGAAGCAGTTCCCATAGTACTTCCCCCTTTTGTCTAAATAAGAAAATTCCAAACCCAATACAAACTATATACAATAAGAATAAATATCAAGTATAAAAATTAGGATTACAACCAGCATAAACAATATCAAGCAGGAAACATATGCTAAATGTTTCAATAATTATCCTATTCTAAGGAGTCTAAGTCTTATATTAGAAATGGCTTGGCTAAGTCATGAAAGGAAAGTAACTATGACTATCTAGTCTTCAACCCCATCGAAGACCTGAGAAGGGAAATAATATTACTTGAGTAAAGAGGAAGTGCAATCAAGCAACTTCTAAAATGTGCAATAAATGACAGAGACAACCAGCTACCTGGGCAATCAAAGTCTCATTTGCCATGTTGGAGCAACCAACTTTGGTTAAGGCCTAGAGTAAAAGACAGACCATTTTTAGAGGCAGGAAAATTTTCAAAACCATCTTACCCTGTCTTGGCAAGGTTTGGCAGTCTTTTATTTTGTATCCTGCTTGTCCTGTCCAGACACCATGAATTTTGTCAGTGGTCAAGGCATGGGCAGTCCTTTGCCTAATGGCCAGTTTTTCCAAGAAGTAAACAAGCTCCAAGTGGACTGTCTTTGGTGTCCAACATTCTCTCAGGAATAGAACAGTGCTGCCAGGAGCAATTGTGTCTCACGTCAACAGAACCCTAAATTATTTAAATGCCATATTCTACAGCTCTTTGAAGTAGTTGAAGATTACCTATCTATGCAAAATATAATCTCTGTGTATCTAAAGAACCTGATTAGTCTACCTATTAGTATGACAAACCTAGATGACTATTGACCTGTAATTCTTAATACCTATATAGCTTAAAGAATAAGGCCTCATATTAGAATATTAAACAATCTTTAAACAACTGTGCAGCAAATGAGGACAATGACCTCAAAATGTAAACAATGTATAAGTATCTTGGTCAGAGGTAGAAAAGTATAGTGTATTATGATAAATATATACTAAAATTGTATCAATATACAATGTCTTAAGCAGAAGTAGAAACATGCATGCATACAATATGACAAAATAACTTTGCTTAGGTGTACAAATACTGTAAACATAAATAGGAGCATATTCAATATAACAAATACAATTTGAATTTGTATCATTGTACAAGAATCTATACCAATGTAAATTGTTTATAATTGCTCACAAGTATTCATTCTATTACTCATTATTGTTAGTGTAAGTAAGCTCAGACTAATCTACCTATTATCCCATTCAATTTCCTTTTGTTCCCCAAAAGAGATCCCTGAGCCTACATAATTTCCACCTCAACCCCCTAACCTTATATCAGTTATAATCAACCCCTAATTGATATCCCTGATGACAAACTCCGTTGGGAGAGGGGATTTCGTCTTCTAGAATTACTTCCGGCTGTCATGGGGGTGATGTTTTTTTCTATGGGATCCTGTGAAAGTAAAGTTTCAAGATTACTGTCTGGTATAACTGGAAATAGTCTCTTAGTAGTCAGTAAGTTTTCTGAAGTTCTTATTTGAAGTTCTGGCCAGAACATTGTGAGAAGGTGCACCATTTTCAGCTAACCAAGTTGGAACCATTTTGAGCAACTGGTACCCAAAACAGGTATTTTCCATCCCTTTCTGTTTGTTTAACATATCCTTTATAATTTGATTTCATCTTTCTATAACTGCCTGACTTGTAGGATTGTTTGGTATACCTGTAATATGCTTTATATTATAATAAGCAAAAAACTGTTTTTTTTTAAGAGATATATGCTGGACCATTATCTGTCTTTATTTGTGCAGGGGTACCCATGATGGCCATAACTTCTAATAAATGTGTAACTACTGAATCAGCCTTTTCTGATCGCAAAGCAGTTGCCCATTGAAAATCTGAATAAGTGTCAATAGTGTGGTGTACATATTTACATTTTCTAAAGTCTGTAAAGTGGGACACATTTATCTCCCAGATTTTATTCCTTTGAGTACCCTTTGGGTTACTCCCTGCAGATAGTGGTATTTGACTTTATAAAGAACAAGGATGACATCTCCTCATAATCTTCTTAGTTTGTTGCTATGTAATAGAAAACTCTTTCTTTAAACCTTTGCTATTGACAAGATTTTTTAAATGAAATTTTGTGGCCTTCAGCACATTTCCAATCAATAATTGATCAGTTTCTACATTCCCTCTTGATAGAAGACCTGGCAGACCCGTATAGGATTGGATGTGTGTTATGTATATGGGACAAAGTTTATTCCTGATTATATCTTGAACTTGAATGAATAATGAAGTCAATTCTTTATCTTCTGGTTTAAATTCAGTGGTTTCAATATGCAAAACAACTCTTTCTGCATATTGCAAATCAGTAACTATACTGAGAAGTACTTTAAAATCCCTTAGTACCATGAAAATAGCGTATAATTCTGACTTTTGGTCAGAATTATAAGGGCTATTTTCATTTTACTAAATCTTCTGATTTATAACCTGCCTTTCAAGTTTCATTTGCATCAGTATAGAATGTACAGACTCCAGTTATTGGTGTGTCCTTTACAATGTGGGGAAAAAAATCCAAGTAGTTCTTTTTATAAGGTTAATTCTATTGCTTTTGGGATAATTGCTATTAATCTCTCCTAAATTTTAGCACAAGCTTGTTGCCAGGGTTCATTGTCCCATAATTTTTAAATTTCTTCAGTAGTAAAAGAAGGCACTACAGTTCTCTGCTGGGTCTATTCCTGCTAGTTGACGAAGTCTCAGTTTTTCTTTGATACTTAATTCAGAGACGTTTCCACATAAGTGTTTAATTTTTTACTCAATTTTGTGATAAAAAAGATCCATTCTAAGATAATATCGTCCCTCTGCATTAAAATTTCTGTAGGGGAAATTCTGGAAGGCAATATGACTAGAATATAATTAAGATTTGGATCCACCTGATATGCATATATCTTCTGTAATTTCTCCTCAACCAAAATTTATTCTTTCTCAACTTCAGCTGTTAATTCCCTGGGATTACTTAAGTCTTTGTCACCATTAAGATTTTGTTTAAATTAATTATTAGATCAGGTATTATCCCAACAGTGGGTCATAGATTGGAAATGTCTCCTAACAATCTTTGAAAGTCATTAAGAGTTCACAATTGGTCTCTCCTAATTTGGGCTTTTTGTGTTCTAATTTTCTGTAAACCTATTTTATAACCTAGGTAATTGAGAGAATCTCCTCTTTGTATTTTTTTCAGGAGCAATTTCTAATCCCCATTTAGGCAAAACTTTCTTTACTTCTTCAAACATCCTTTCTGAAGTATCTATGTTTGAATCAGATAGCAAAATGTCATCTATGTAATGGTAAATTATAGATTTAGGAAATTATTTATGTGTTATTTCCAATGGCTGACTTACAAAGTATTGTCACAGGGTAGAGCTATTGAGCATTCCTTGTGGGAGGATAGCCCATTGATATCTCCTAGTAGGCTGAGAATTATTATAAGTAGGCACTGAGAAGGAAAATTTTTCTCTGTCCTTTTCTTGTAAGGGCACAGTGAAGAAACAATTTTTTAAATCAATAACTATGAGAGGCCATCCTGTAAACAATAGGGAAGGCAAAGGAATTCCAGACTGTAGAGGGCCCATAGGTTGAATTACCTTATTGTCAGCTATTAGATCTGTTACCATTCTCCATTTTCTAGATTTCTTTTTAACAAATACAGGAGAATTCCAAGGGCTCGTTGTTTCTTCAATACGGTGAGCACCTAGTTGATCCTGTACCAGCTGTTCTAAAGCCTGCAGCTTTTCCTCAGCTAGAGGCCACTGCTTAACCCATATTGTTTTCTCAGTTAACCATTTTAAAGATAGGGCTGTTGGTACCTCTGAAGGTTTGCTAGTTGTTTTGTGTTCTTGTACAGCCTGAATGACTGGTGACCTTTTTTAAAAATAATAACTTATAATATCCTTCTCAGAAACATGAGTTTCTGGGGCTGCAGGATTATTAATCTGAGTTTTCCATTGCTGTAGCAGGTCACAACCCTTAAATTCACTGCAATATTAGCCATATACAGCTTCAGTCTTTCTGTCTGTCCTTCTGTTCCTATGCATTCAACCCATCTCATGCTTTTTTCACTTGAGATAGGTTCCAATTCCTCAGAATTGAAGTCCCGCCTTTTGAAGAGGCCAATTTGGATGTTAATATTCTGGAGTAATGATAGTCACATCTGCACCTGTGTCCAGTAATACCTTAGTTACAGTTTTATTTATACACTCTTAGCTTTGGTCTTTGATTATTTATAGAAGGCTACCAAATACGTTTCCTATTTCCTACTGGAGTTTTTGATTCATCCTCCATGTCTATTCCATCTTCTAGAACAGTATTTTTTTTTATAGTAGGCACTAGATTTTTTTAATTTTTCTGGTGAGACATATCCTTCACAGTGACTAGGAATGACTGGACTACATTTGACATGGGGGGCCTGTGAGAGGCCTCTAAGGAGTTTCCTGGTGGTTTTGGGTTGCCTTGTCTGTCTTTTGTTGATCTACATTCATTGGTACAATGTCAGTCTTCACCACACCTCCTATATATTCCAGAAGTTTGAGACTGTCTGTTTTTGCCATTCCCAGAAGAGACATTATTTCTAGGAACTCCTTGCCTATGATCCATTCTCAGATGTCCCATTCTACCACAATTAAAACATTTGGCATTTTGGTGTCCCCTCATACCATTGGAAATTGCTTCTCCTACCCAATCATCAGTATTATAGTCAAATGTCTAAACATTCATTGTATGCAGGATCAACTCATCCATTCATGCTGATCTGACCTTTAAAGGCCCAAGTATCTTTTTGCATTCTAATTTGGCATTTTTAAAAGCCTGAGATTCAGTAAGTACTTGTCTAGCTTCTGGGTCTGTTACTCCTACTTGTATAGTCTTAGTTAATCTTTGTAAAAAGTCACTAAAGGATTCTCTCTGGCCCTGTTTAACCCTGGTATATGATTCAATTATTTTTCTTGATTCTTGAATCCTGTCTCAAACATTTAATACTGCTACATGGCATAGGGACAAGGTGTGTTTGTCACATAGAGCCTAGTCCTGTGGGTCAGAGTAATAGCTCTCATCAATAATTTGGTCTTGAGAAACCTCAAATCCTTTTGCTTTTCCCAGTTGTTCTAAATTTTTGCCTCTTCTCACCAATAGCACTTCCATAACAGTTGTGGTTCCATCTTTGAGGACTGCTGAAATTAATTGAAGCCAACTGTGTGTAGGCAAGCTTTATTGCTTGAAGCCCACGTTTTCACCATTTCCCTAGCGAATGGTGAATGCAAGCCATAAGATACTATTGCTTGCTTAATTTCCTTTAGATCACTCATACCTATGGGTTGCTATTTACATTCTTTGACTACTTTAGGGTATTTAGTACCAGATGGCTTATTAGAAGATATTACCAGATAAGCAGCTAAAACTCTAGGTAAATCATTCTGGACTCTGGCACATACTGACAAGGCTAAATACTGTTCTTGTACCTTCACTCCCTGCTCAACAGTTCCGATAATTTCTTCAGTTGTTTCAAAACTTTTTACCACTGCGTTCTGTAAAGTCTGAATCTCCTGTCCTGCGTTCTGTTCTAGCGCTCTCATTGATTCATTAACTTCTGGTCCTTGTTCTGCACATATGAGTCCAAGGTAAGAAATTTGTCCAATAAAGATAACATCTCATCCTTGGATATTATTTGGATGACATGCATGTTGACTTCCTGGAGAGATACTCTATCCATTAACCTATTGTAACTTTTTAACAAATTCTGACTGTTAAATTCAACAGCATGAATTATTTTAAATGATTTCTCAGTATGCACTGACATGGATTTAATTTTGTCTGTCAAATTAATGTTATTGTTTTCAATGGTCTTAATTTTTTATCTAGCTGTTCATTATTAGCCTGTAAAGACTGTATCATTTCTAAAAGTACCTCATTCTTGGTTCTCTTATCAAACCATTTTCTTTTTTTTGTTATATATATATTTCTGATTTTTTTATTTTTATTGTGCTCTACATTTTTCTCTGCTCCCCTCCCTGCCTCTCCCCTTCCCTTCAACACTCTCCAAAGGTCCCCATGCTCCCAATTTACTCAGAAGATCTTGTCTTTTTCTACTTCCCATGTAGATTAGATCTATTGGATCTTAGGGTCCTCATTGTTGTCTAGGTTTTCTGGAATCATGATTTGTGGGCTGGTTTTCTTTGATTTATGTTTTAAAAACCACTTATGAGTGAGTGTATGTGATAATTGTCTTTCTGGGTCTGGGTTACCTTACTCAAAATGATGTTTTCTAGCTCCATCCATTTGCCTGCAAAATTCAAGATGTCGTGTTTTTTTTTTTCTGCTGTGTAGTACTCCATTGTGTAAATGTACTACATTTTCCTTATCCATTCTTTGGTCAAGGGGCATTTAGATTGTTTCCAGTTTCTGGCTATGACAAACAATGCTGCTATGAACATAGTTGAGCACATGTATTTGTGGCACAATTAAGCATCCTTTGGATATGTTCCCAAAAGTGATATTACTGGGTCTTGAGGAAGGTTGTTTCCTAATTTTCTGAGAAATCACCACACTGACATCCAAAGGGGCAGTACCAGCTTGCATTCCCACCAGCAATGCAAGAGTGTTCTCTTTACCCCACAACCTCTCCAACATAAGTTGCCATCAGTGTTTTTGATCTTGGCCATTCTTACAGGTGTAAGATGGAATCTCAGAGTTGTTTTGCTTTGCATTTCTCTGATGACTAATGATATTTAACATTTCCTTAAGTGTCTTTCAGCCATTTTAGATTCCTCTGTTGAGAGTTCTCTATTTAGGGCTATCTCCCATTTTTTTTTTGATTATTTGTTCTTTTGATGACCAATTTCTTGAGTTCTTTGTATATTTTGGAGATCAGACTTCTGTCTGATGTGGGGTTAGTGAAGATCTTTTCCCATTCTATAGGCTGTCATTTTATCTTGTTGACCGTAGCCTTTGCTTTACAGAAGCTTTTCAGTTTTAGGAGGTTCTATTTGTTAATTGTTTCTCTCAGTGTCTGTGCTACTGAGGTTATATTTAGGAAGTGGTCTCCTGTGCCAATGTATTCAAGTGTATTTCCCACTTGATCTTCTATGAGGTTCAGTGTGGTTGGCTTTATGTTGAGGTCTTTGAGCCATTTGGACTTGAGTTTTGTTCATGGTGATATATATGGATCTATCTTAATTCTTCTACATGTTGATATCCAGTTATGCCAGCACCAGTTGTTGAATATGCTTTCTTTTTTTTCCATTTGATATTTTTTGCTTCTTTGTCAAAAATCAGGTGTTTGAAGGTGTGTGGATTAATATCTGGGTCTTTGATTTGATTCCATTGGTTCTTCTGTCCGTTTTTGTGCCAATACCAGGCTGTTTTCAGTACTGTAGCCCTGGAGTAGAGTTTGAAGTCAGGGATTGTGATGCCTCCAGAAGTTCTTTTATTGTACAGGCTTGTCAAACCATTTTCTTAAGGATATGATATGAAAAACAATGCTAATTCCCAAAACCAAATAAATGGATGTATAAGGAAAATCACATAAGCCTTGCAGAGTACCATCCATAGTGTAAACAAAATGGTTATTAGTTCCTGAATGGTAATGTTGTCTCTCATCATATAACTTTCAAATAACTAATTTACTTTCCTTCCTCAGGAAATTTCAGTGAATTGTTGTAGATATAATAGTCCCCACCCCATCTCAATGCACCTGCCACTCTGGTGTATCCACAAATGTATTGTAATGTTGCCTTGACATAGACTTTATTGGGCAACAATAAATAGTCTTTATTGGGCAACAGGCATCATGTGGCAAAGAGAGGTGAGCAGCTTCACTTTGGTTTTGCGCTGTGTTGTGCCTATTTAGATGCTGGCAAATATGCTTTGCTAGACAATTTTAGAACAGTTAATAAGGATGATTAAAGCAATTCCATACATGGAGAGAGTTGCAGCAGTGTTCTGTGGGCTGGGTGGTTTGGGTCCCAGCCGGAGGGACAATGGTGGGGGGTGTCCTAGTAAGTGTGGGCTCATTCCCATGTTAGGTGGCAGATGAAGAGGAACATGCCTTTTGCGGGGGAATGTGAATAAAGCAGTCCCACACTAGGTCCAAGTAGAGTATAAATAGTGGCTTTTTATTAAAGGGAAACTCACAGACAACAACAGGAAACAGAAACCGAATCCAACATCCAGGTGTGATGAACAGGGGCCAAGAGAGAGGCTGGGGTGGGTATTCACATGCTTTTTGGTATCCAAGGGCACACCCAACCTGGTCCAGCCTCTCAAAAGCCATTAGGTGAAGGAGGTTCCTCATCATGAGTATGTGTATGTGTGTGTTCCTATGTGTATGTGTGTTTGTAGCATGTGGCTGTTAAATGTGCTTGCTAAATAGCCCAATCTCACACTGAACTCATGGGAATCCTCCTGCCTTTACATTCTCTGTGCTGGTATTCCATGTGTTCTTCCCATACCTGGTTTAATTTACTTTGTATTTTGAAGGAAATAATTCACTGAGTTTGTGTGAACAAAAATGTCTGAAAAGAAGCTGTCTGGCTGTGAACAACAATAACAACATCAATGACAAACCTCCTGGAAGGAGTCTGTGTTGTGTCTGCAGAGACAGATTTACCAGTGAAAGTTAAGTACTGTGGAGAGACTGGAATTTGATAGGTTCTGAGGCTAACTACTTTATCTTGGGCTAGTCTTAGCTTCTTGTCATAATCAGTATATGAGTTCCTTCTTTCCTTGGCTTTTCAAAACACACAGGGTTTCTTTGTGTATACCTGGATGTCTTGGAAGTCACTCAGTAGACCATGTTGGCCTGGAACTCTGGAGATCTGCCTGCCTCTGCCTCCTGAATGCTGGATTAAAGGTGTGCATCACCACGGCCCAGCTCCCACTCTATCTGAACTAACATCTCATGACAAAAAATAAAAACCTCCTTGAAGCTATTAACTTAGCAGAACATTAGCTTCTGCCAACCCAAGAGGTCTAAGAATGTCATCAGATCACCTTTTCAGGTTATAAAACACCACTCCCCACCCCATCTCAATGCACCTGCCACTCTGGTGTATCCACAAATGTATTGTAATGTTGCCTTGACATAGACTTTCTTTGATTGATAAAACTGCAGAAACCCTATGAAACTGCTTCCACATTGGAACATGGAATTTGAGTAACCTAAATTTATGTTCCCAGGCCATGCTCACTCTAAATGGATCCAGAATAAACCACCTTTTATTTGCTTTAGTATGAGAATTGTGGTTCTTACGTTGTCATTTCTTTACACCAGAGAGATAACAGCCACTAAATGTTTGGAAACCCGGGAAAACCCAATGTCCAGCATTGCAATGTGGTGGGTTGGTTATTTGCCTGTTGCTGAGACAATAGTGACTTCAGGAGGTTACTATAGCTCTGTTGGAGGGTAGAGCCTGTCATGGCAGAGCAGTCATGGTAGTAGAAGTTGAAGGCGGCTGGTCACATTGCATCCACAGTCAGGAAGCAGAGAGCCTCTACAGATGGAGCTATATCCCCAGCTCCTGGGGTTTGGTTTTGAAACAAGGTTTCATGTAGCTTCACTGTCTTTACACTATTAGTAGCTAAGCAGAGCTGGCACCTTCAAGCAGAGTTCCTGTTTTAATGACAGGTGTCCTTTTATTCCAGATGAAGCTTTATGGCACAAACTGGGCATGTGCAGGGATGTGCCCTCCCTAAAGTGCCTCCCTATAGGAACAAATATGGGCTCCCTATAAATTCCCCCCTGTACTTTGGTTGGGAAGAACACTGCTGTAACATTCTTTTAAAAAAGAGGGGGAAGTGCTGTGGGACAATGGTCTGTATTCTGTCAATTATATTTTAAATAAACGCTGATTGGCCACTAGCCAGGCAGGAAGTATAGGTGGGACAATCAGACAGGAAGTACAGGTGGGTCAATGAAAACAGAATTCTGGGAAGAGGAAAGCTCCCTCTGTGGTCCTGGCCCAGCCACAGAAGAAGCAAGATGTGACTGCCTAGCTGAAAAAGGTACTGAGCCATGTGGCTAGCATAGACAAGAATAAAGGGTTAATATAAGTTATAAGAGTTAATAAGAAGCCTGAGCTAGTGGGCCAGTCAGTTTATAACTAATGTAGACCTCTGTGTGATTTCTTTGGGACTTAACGATTGTGGGAACCGGGCAGGACAGAAATTCAGATAACACCACTGCCTGGCTTTATTCCAATTTTGGTTGCTAATATTAGCTCACATCACACTCTGAATGTAGCTACATCTCTCTCCACATCCAGACAGGTTAAGGAAAGGAAGCTACTGCAGAGTACAAGGGTTTCAACAGTGTGCTGGGAAAGCGGCTTCATAGTTAAGGAGCGAGGCTGATGTCTGGAAGGAGCTATGGCGATACTGTGCTGGAGTCAGGTTTGAGAATGAAGCTGTAGGATTTGGCCGTGAGATGAAAAGGCCTGAACCAAGTCCAGAGCAAGAAATAGATCAGGAGCAGGGAGCAGCAGTGGGTCAGGTCCAGGTCCAGAGAGGCAGGCAGGTGGGCGGACAGGCAGGCAAGGAGGCTGTATCAGCACTGAGGGTCAGGGCAGAATAGGGGAGTCCTCAGTTGTTCCTGCCACATACCAACAATCAGGTGATAGGCTTGTGTGTAGTCATGCCATTGCAGTGTGTGTGTGTGTGTGTGTGTGGTGTTTTAAGGGTTTGCCTGTTTCAGACTTCTAGAAATCGATCCCAAGTTCTCCCACATGCTAGGTGAGGGCTCTACCACTAAGCTGTGCCCCACCTCCTGCCATTCCAGTCTTAGGGAACATCACTTTATGCAGTCCATGTGAAGGAGTTATTCCCTTTCCTCAACTGGGTATATTTGGTATGTCCTTGGACGTGGATTCCCTGATATGATTTTAATGCACCCATGTTGGGGGAGAGGTGTCTCTGCAAACACCACAGTCAGCAGAGTAATAGTCCCATGGTGGTTCAAACTTCAAGTCTGATGCCAAGTAGTTTAATTGAGGCATTATTAAGCACAGAACAATTGGGTGAAAATCTTCCTGGTGATAATTTACTCAATCTCATGTGCACAGCAAAGTTGAAAATAAGACCACATCAAAACTCTTAAAAGTACAAATGACATCTTCCATAAAGATGAGTTCTGTACATTAGCTGAGAAAACAAGTTTGAGACAAGCGTCTGGGGGAAGATATGGTGTCCTCTTGGCCACATGGATAGCCCAAAGGTCACCAGGCTATTAAGCACATATATTTCCACCTTTCTGGGTAGAAAACAGGTTATCCATCTCTCCCTTTGAAGAGACAACTGTGTGTGTGTTTAGCATTCTTGATTACCCTAGTGCCTATCTGTGAGCACAAGGACCTCCTTCCCTGCTATCCCATGTGACCCTCCCAGTTTTCAGTTTCCCAAGAAAACCTAAGGATTCCCAGGAATAAATAATTTCTAGCCTGTGCTGGATGGATGGTGGGACAGATGGAATAGTTTCTAGGTCCTTGTAAAATGGAGTCTATGAGGCAGGGCACTGCCTGACGAACCACTGTTTTATACATTATGGAGGGACTTAGAGTAGAGCATAGCCTGACCTCAACACCAAGGATGACTGCAACTCCAGATCCTGAATGAAAAATAGAAAGAAAAGGCGAAATGACTGCTCCCAGGTATGGTGGAGAAGGAGGTTTACTGTAGATAAAAGGGAGAGCAGAGCCAGAGGCAGAAACACCTGGGAGAGTCCAGAGTGAACAGGACCCTGAGCCTGGCCTCTGAGGAGAACAGGGATAGGAAAGTCAGGAAACCAGGGAGACCAAGAGATCAGGGGGTTAAAAAGGACAGGTGTAGCCCAAATGTCTGGATTATATAGGGAAGAACTGCTTGGGGTAAAAGCGGGCAGCTCCTGGGCTGAAGTTTTCAGGGTAGGGTCAGGGTATGCCAGCCATACCCTGGACAGGTAGGGACTGAGGGATGCTGGGAGAACCTGCTGGCCAGGTCTGCTTTGATTTGTTAAATAGGAACCTCAGTTAGCCAGGAGGTCAGATCTGTTAGGTACAAGGTTTGAGACTTAACAGATCCTACCTCCCTGTCTGAGGTCAGATGAAGATGATGGGTCCCCTGGAGCTGAGTTACAACTGGCTATGGGCAGCCCCATGAGATGCTGGGAACCAAAGGGTCCTCTGTGGGCAGCCCCATGAGATGCTATGCTGGGAACTAAAGGGTGCTTTCTGGGCAGCTCCATGAGATGCTGAGAACCAAAGGTCCTCTGAAAAAGCAGCCAGTTCACTTAACAGCAGAGTCATCTCTCCAGCCCCTTTACTTGACTTCCTGACAGTCCATTTCCTTTTTGTTCTGTAGGATGACTTTACCATTTTGGTTTTTTTGTTTGTTTGTTTTGTTTTGGAGACAGGGTCTCACTATGTAGCCTTGACTGTCCTGGAACTCACTACATAGACCGGGTTGGCCTTGAACTCACAGAGATCTGCCTGCCTCTGACTCTTGTTACTGGGATTTAAAGGCACGTGCTACATGCTCCACAACCATAATGCTTACTTATGGAGATTTAAAACCTTTTTGCTCTATGCTCTGATGTAAATCTTTGTGTGAGACTCTGGGGGCTCAGTCTGGAGTCAACGTGACTTGGCAAAATCTGAGCCAGGATTTTGCCACCCTCACCCTTCCCTTTACAGGCAAAGGCTATTTCTCAGGGCTAAGTAAAGATTGTAAAGATTAATCCATACAGGCCGGATATGTGGGTAAGTTCAACAAAGCTCGGGTAATTTCTGTTGGAAATTTCCATTTTGTACCCAGGAGGTGTCCGGCAGAGGGCAGTTGAATTTACCCCATATGTACCCATATCCTCAAATCCCCTCTCACTCCCTGGCTTTCAGGAAACCCTTCTGACTTCCATATGCAGGAGTCCTATTCCAGCCCTAAACTGCTTCTCCCATCCAATAACTTGGTATCCTCTGCCCAGAGCCTCTGGGCTCCAGAATCCAGCCCCGCCTTCTCTGGCTGGCTGCCCTACACAAGGGGCAGGGCCCATTAGGCAGGATATAAAGCCAACAAGTGCTCAGCCCAGGCTGCAGCCCGACAGATCTCTCCGTAACTCTGCAGGGTCGTCCTGGCAACCAGCTGCTCAGCCTGTCAGCATCTGGTACTACAATCTGCCCTCAACATCAGGAGCCATGGCAGGTGAGTGTGGTGCTAAGTCCAGCCCAATTCGTCCCCAGGAGTATGCAGGGGCTTGCTGTGAGTTTTCTTCCTTGCTCAAAGAGGAAAAGTGAAGTGATCAGGGTCCTGGATGAGCCTTGACTAGTCTCTGGAAGGGGAGCTTCTGTTCCTAGCCAGAGACGCAAATTATTCCGCAGCCCATCCTCACCCGAGGGCAGCTTGAGCATTGCCCCTCCAATGCCCCTTCCCTAACAGAGTTGGCCTAGTTAGAGATAGGGCCTCATGTGTCCCAGGTTGGCCAGAAAACCACTGCATAGCAAAGGACAGCCTCGAACTTAGGGTCCTCTTGCTTCCATTGCCTGAGTGCCAGGATTGTAGATGTGCATCACTACGCCTGGTTTATATGGCACTAGGAACCGAACTGAAACCAGGACTTGGTGCATACTAGGTGAGCACTCTACCACCTGAGCTCTGTGCACATCCCCCAGCCTAGGCCAGAGAGTATTTAAGCATTTGGAAATGAGGTGCTAACATTTAAAAATGCAGAGGCAATTTATAGAGACTCCTGCGGGCTTGGCACACACCTTTAATTCCAGCACTCGGGAAGCAGAGGCAGGCATATCTCTTTAAGTTGGAGGCCAGCCTGCAACAAAGTGAGTTCCAGGACAGCCAGGGCTACATAGTAGAGAGAGGCTCTGTCTTAAAAAAATGAACAAAAGAAAAACGAACTGTCAAGTTATGAAAGAAAACAAGATGTAGAGATGGGGTTGGGCTGGAGCTGGGAAGCAGTGTAATAGAACTGGGACCCAACTCCAGCCTGGTCCCTAGAAACTGGCCCTGGACAGTTCCTATGGTGATCCTGGAAGGGGAAGTCTGATTTGCTATTTGGTCTATTTTTATGACAGTCTCCCCACTTTGTCATCATCCCAGGGGGTAAGTATGGGAAGAGGTCATTGGACGCACTTGTCTGGTACCTAACTGGCATCTGCTGCTTGCTTGAGCAACTAGCCCCCGGGGCTAAGTGCTTCCCCACAGCAGCTGGCTCTGAGTCTGGGCAGCGCTAAGGTTTAGGCAGTATTTCCACAGTCTGGGCAGAAGTCTACCTTTTTGTAGTTACTTCCCCCCTAAAACTACTGCAGCCCCCACAAATATACTCAGGATCTTCCCTTGCTAAAAGCAGGCAGGGGACGAGGTCGACGCTGAGGTTGGCATGGTACCATTGCAGTTCCTAGGGAGCTGGCTGGGAGTGTCCGCTAAGCTCTACCATGAACTGCTGTGAGAGCCAGCAGGGAAGAGTTTCCAACAGCCAAGGCTGTGTCTGTTAGTTTCTCTTTGTACAATGCTCTCCATCTATGCAAGAGGGATAAATGTTCAAGACCTCTCCATTGGAACCGCAGACAGACAGAGACCATGCATATTATGTTTCCCTTATACCCCCCATGCCTGCAATTCAGTTTAATGTTTGTTTATTCGTTCACCCATTTGTTCATTTTGGTCAGACTGGATTCGAACTCATTTTGGTCTAGACTGCTCTTACATTCTTGATCCTTCTGCCTCTCTCCCCAGGGCTGGGGTTACAGCTGTCTGCCACCATGCCTGACTAAATTTAATTTGTAAATTAGAGGAGACTAACAAAACTAAAAATCAAACGGACAAACAATGACAATGGTTCTAATTCAGGGGCCCTAGCTTGCTTTCTGGGCTGTGCTAAAACAGCGACCTAAAGCAACTTGAGGAGGAAAGGGTGTGTTTCAGCACAGTTCGTCAGTGCCGGAAACTGAGGCAGGGACCTGGAGGCGGGACCCGAAGCAGAACTGTTTCCTGACTTGCTCTCCATGACTTTCTCAGCCCAATAACCCAGCGGCACCGGTTCAAGGGTGACACCAAGGACAATGAATCAAACATTAACCGAGAAAATGACCCCCCTCGGCCACAGGCCAGTCTGATGGAGGCAATTCCAACTGACCCCTTGTCCACTTGACAAGTAGACATATTACTACTTTTTATTTTTTGTTCACAAGATTTTATGCTAGTATCACAGGGTAAAATAGTCCACCTTTTAAAAACCACACTCCTTATTTTCAATATTTTACAAATTCAAAGTTTCCTTAAGATAGCCGAAGTCTCTTAACTGCAGGTTCCTATAAAATCAAAAACCAGTTAAATACTTCCTATTCTGAGAGGAAAAGCATCAGGGCACAGCTACAATCAGACCGAAGCAACACCACCATCCAACAGTGTAAACAGCTTCGTGTGTGAGATCTGGGACTCCAGGGAGTTTGGTAGTCCTGCCTCCGTAGCTGTGCCACCTGCAGCTCACGTAGCTTTGTCTCCCGGCTCCACTCCACACCTGCTGCTTCCTTGGTGGTCGTCCCACAGTCCTTGCGTCTCCAATACCCCGGGGTCTCCACTGTAACCGAGGCTGCACCTTGCACCTTCACCAATGCCGCCCCTCCCCCCTCCCCCGCCCCGCTTCTCACAGTACCAGGCCTCAGCTACTCTCCATGACCCCTTCATGCCTTCAAAACCAATCCCACCTGGGTGACGCTAATGCAGTAGCAAGTCGAGCTGCCAGCTTGGGATGCAGGCTTGTTCCCCTGTTCTAGGACCACAGCTTTTGAGTGCTCACGCCAAGATTTTGTTTCAATGCTGTTAATCTTTTTTAACCACAGCTGTTTTGTCAGCTGCAGCTGACCAGGATTAGATGGCCTGGTACAGCAAAGGGTTCACTTCAGTGATGCTGGACCCCTGTCAATCACAGCCAGTTCTTCAGCTGACCAGAAGCCACAGAGTCTCAATATAAAACATCACAAAACAGCCCTTCTAGAGTCTTTTTTTTTAATTAATTTTTATTGACCTTCTAGAGTCTTTTTTTAAAATTAATTTTTATTGACCTTCTAGAGTTTTTGAGGGACTCTCAAACTTCCCTCTGAAACGTCACAAGCCAGGCCTCCATCTGCACTGCGCTGGGCATTTTTATCTTCCAAGCTCCCACAAAGGCTCATTTAGCTCTGAGCACTCAATAGCTCTTCTAGCCCAAAGCTCCAAAATCCTTCCACAGCCCTCAAAACCACGCAGTGAGGGCCATCACAGCAACGAGCCCACTCTGATACCAGTTCCAGTCCTAGTTTCTTTTTCTCTTGCTGTGAGAAAGCACTGACCTAAAGCACCTTGGGGAGGAGAGCGTAAATTTCCACTCACACTTCCCGCTAACAGTCCATCGCGGAGGGAGGGCAGGGCAGGAGCCTGGAGGTAGGAACTGAAGCAGAGGCCCTGGAGGAATGCTGTTTATAGGATTGGTAGGCCTGCTTTCTATCACAACCCTGGACGGCTTCCAAAGGGGTGGTACCACCCACAGTGGGCTCGGTGCTCCTAAATCTATCACTAATGAAGAAAATGTCCCATAAACACTTCCCCAGGCCAGTCTGATGGAGGAGAGGTTTTTCAGCATCTAAAGTTTCCTCCTCCCAGGTAATCTAGCTTGTGTCAAGGTGGCAAAAACTACCCAGCATACAGGTTTTCAAAATATGAATTAGCCAGGAGGTGGTGGTGCAGGCCTTTAATCCCAGCACTCAGGAGGCAGAGGCAGACAGACTCTGTGAGTTCTAGGCCAGCCTGGTCTACAGAGCGAGTTCCAGCCTGGCTTATGAGACTCATCTCAAAAATAAAAAAAATGCATACCATCTTACAGAACATTGTGTATTTATGTGTACACATGAAATGAGGGTTATTGAGGAAGAAACAGGAACATTCGAATATTGTTTTTGAAACAGGGTCTTACATTGTAGCCAAGGCTTTCCTGGAACTTGTGGCAGTCTCCTGCCTCAGCTTCTCAGATGCTGATGTTACAGAAATGGCTGATAGAACTAGTTTTATGTGTGCTCAGTCTTGAGAGTGACTGGATCATGCAGGGCATTTGTTTTCCACTAACAGTGGGCTGTGGGGAGAGCGGCAACATGGCTCACCTGTGCTTCAAGTGGTGTGAACCAAATAAATCTTCATATATATATATATGTGTGTATATATATA